>CAJPEV010003516.1:0-30129 GCA_905338385.1 Darwinula stevensoni | reverse complement strand
AAAACTCTCTTGTGAGAGATGATTCCTTGGGTAATGGGAGGGCACTTTTGTGCCCTTAGAGAAATGCGAGAACCCAAAACTTCCATCTAGTGGCCTAGAGGAGAACTTCAAACGGAACCCTATAAGCCTATAGGGTTCCGTATAAGCCCTATAGGGAACCCCATAGGTCCTATAGGTCGTATAGGGAACCCTATAGGTCCTATAGAGAATCCTATAGGTCCTTTAGAGAATCCTATAGGTCCTATAGCGAACACTACAGGTCCTATAGGGAACCCTATGGGTTTTATAGGGAACCCTACGGGTCCTATACAGAACCTTTTCGGTCCTATAGGGAGCCTTTAGGCCTGATGGGGAATCCTTTAGGTTCTATCGGGGGATCTAAAGGTTCTATAGGAAACTCTATAGGTTCAATAGGGGACTCAATAGGTCCCAAACTGAACTCTATGGGGCATATAGGATCCTATAGGATTCTTTTAGGTTCCTATAGGATTCCTATAGGATTCTTATATATTCCTTTTGGAATATATAGGAATCCTATAAGACATTTTCCTAAGGGGGAATGCGACCCACGTGACACAGTGACAGGTCCGACACATTTCCCAGCGAGACCGAGTGGACAAGCCCTTAGGATCGAAAGTTGCAGCTCGTTCCGACTTTCCAAGAAACTGCGAAGCGCAAAGGCAGCCATGAGGTAGACGGGACGGTAGGTCCGAGCTCGGAGACGATTGGGAAGGAAATGTTTACATATGGTCCGGCGTTGTAAAGGGCTTTATTAGATTAAGTTGTGTTTCCTCGCGAAGCCCGCAGGTTAAAACGTTTGCCTACTGCTGGTGTAGAGTGTCTTCATTGGAGATATTCATTGCGAAAGATTAAAAGATGTGCATGCCATTTTGTGGTGGCACTAAATTTCTTCTGGAATATCCTGAACGTACTAATATGCAGTTCATGCATGCCGTCACTTGGGTTATGTTTTTTTTAATTACAGCTCTGTGGCACTGTTGTCTAACGCAGAACCACCATGAATAAAATAAATTTCGTACATAAAGACCTGCTCCTCCCTTCCCCCTCCCCCGAACTGACCTTGCACCTCCCTGTCGCTCATGAAAGCGAGATCCCGGACGAAGAGCATTGTGGTGACGAGAAGGTCTTGGACGAGGAATCCCGTCGCACTGGCCCCGCTCGAAATCATTCTCAGTTCTGGACGATGCGCAACAGCTGCTCTGCCGGGCAACCCCTCCTCATCGACTCATTCCATTCGTTGGATTCGTTGGAGGATCTAGGGGAGGGATCCGTGAACGTGCTTGGCGAGCATGCCATGATGCTGCTTGCAAAATTCAAAATGACTTATGCGCCATGGTATCTAATTCCTTGTTCTTGAATGGATTATACGTAGAGGGGGGAATTACCTGGTCTGTTTGGAAATGCAGATTATGTTTTAAATAATTATATAAGTTGTTATGTAGTGTATCCCACCTATATCTGAATCACTTACCTTTTTTATTCACTGAAGTTCATTTATTCAACGTGAACTTACAAAGGGGCACTACCCAAGTGATAATTTCAGATTTTCAGCAAACTTGGGTATTGGAAGGACTCTCAAAACGAAGTCAAACGGAGCCAAAACTTGCGGCTGAGAAACAGCTTTAGGCTTACAACTGGCTCTCTCAANCGAAAATTCCATTTCACTAAAGCAGCCATGATGATGCATTTTGTGCTTTTTCGGCGTCCTTATGAATTCAATTCTATTTCATTAAGGGATTCATGAATAAAATTGCATCGTTTACTAGTGGTACGGTTTGAGCCTCACAAAATATAAATTCTATTGATAACAGAGGACTCCCAAGATTAAAACTGATTTACAGGTGATACCTGGAAGTCCACAGATATAATTGAACAGATTGATGCTCAGATATAAGGAAATTTATGATTCTATGGAAGGTATCGTAATTCGAAGAACGTGGTCAGCTAAATGGAATCACATGAAGAATACCCCAAATAAATGTTTAAGCAGCACATACCCCATACGGCTTATTTAGAAACAAAATAATGACAAATGGAACTTGGGCAAGAAGAGGAAACTCGGCAGATTACAAAGACTTGAAATTGTTATTCATCTGAGTTTAATACATATTAAGCATACAAAGGATATATCATAGTATATACGGGATAGGGGGACTTTGGTGTTTCTTGAACTCACTTGAAAGATTCCGATGGATACTCGAAATAGGTCGATGGTTTTTCGGTCGGATTTTCTTACCTCTGCCTAGAGCCACAGGCAGAAAAGGAGTCCGGATGGATTCAAGAGAAGAAAAGCATGCCTAACCGAGTGGGAAGGGGAGTCATCCCATGTCGCACACTCACGGTGAATTGATGTGGATTCAAGGTTATTGCGTGAACGCAGCTGACGTTGAAACCACCTTGACCTGGCAACATTAATTCTATATTGAAACTAGCGAGTTCCCTCAAAATTCAGAATTTCAGAATTGCGTAATGACGTGCCCATTGCTCGCTGCTTACATTGCTTAGCCATTTGGAAGCGGTCGCGAACGACGCAAGGAGGCAGACGAGCGCGAGAGTTCTTCAAAGGTTGGGAAGTTTTCCCCGTATCGCAGTCGCATTGGCAGGTGCGACTGCGATTAGAAGTATCATCTATGGGAGACGGGAGCTAGCAAGGAAAGAAAAGTGATCTGCGAATCGTGACTGTCGTTTTCTGCATTTCCCTGTCTTGCTCTATTCATAAGAGCTGATGTACCATGCTAGTCGTTCATGATTGGGCCTCCCCCACATTTAGGTGGATCATTTCCCGTGGCTGCGCCGACACCGAGAAGTTGCGTTTCAGATCCGAGTGGGAAACACTCTCGCGAGTGTTGCAAGGTAATATGCTGCTTTCAAACTATGTTGAATGACACTTTTTTTATTTGATTCATGGGCACCATGCTCGATTGACACGTTTGACAAAATGACATCGGCGCGCTCAGCGTTGCACATGTAGCGACCTGTCGCGATCGCAACATGTTGCCATCGGAATGCATCTTCGCCCTGATTCCCCCGAATCTCATTCACGGATGACTGGAAGGAAATACTCCACTAACTTTTTTGTTTTCTCTGCTCCTCAGAGGCGGAATTTCTTTTCATTTAAATTCCATTTTGTTGCAATTCCAGAATTACATTTAAAAGCGATAACTTAGTACCTACGGCTTTTTCTCATCTGATTCTAGTTTTTTTTCGGTTCCAGACCCGTGCAGCCATGGTAAACGACCAAGTCCAAGACCAAATCGACTCCATCATTTGGCGCACCACCATGAAGTCAATTAGTCGCTGTCGATCGAGGAGGCATAAATATTTTTCATACCGCCGAAATTCCCAGATTAAAAAAAAAAGAAGAGGGTCACGAAATGAATTTCCTGAGATAGGTGGCATGTAAAGGAACATGCCATTCGAATAATTTTTTAGCACGCGGTTTGGACACTCGAATAATGCCCTAGGTTTTCTTTTCTAGTCTCGAGGATTGTGCTCTTGCAGCTTTCACAATTTTTCATCGATGATACGCTGAAGATTTCATCGGAGTTTCGCGCAATGCTCATGTGCCATAGAGATCCCAAAAATGGGGGGAAAAAAGTGGAATGCTTCAGCTAATGGGGCACGAACGGCCTTAAATACTTATTGCTCTCTGTTCTTAACTGTAATGAAGCATTGCGATAAACAAAATGAATGAAATTTGGTTGACACAGTTTTGACGACTATCGTACTAAACACTAAATGATGAAGCAAGCTCCTGTAGCAAAAGACGATGGTTTTGACAATTCCATTCTTAAATATTTTGTTTAAGCTGGTTATATCAGTACCGGTGAAAGGTAATTTCAATTGTTAATTTGACGGATTCAGAGAAAGGTCGAAAACGCCAAGGGGAATATAGTAATTTTGCATCTAGTATGGAAGACAATTTCCCATGTATCTCATTGGAACAGGTCATCATCTCATGCCCATCTTGGCGGTATCGACTCGTTGAACAGGCCGACTTGACGGAGCAGAAGGGCGCCGTGGCAAAGGGGAACTCCTCCGTCCTTCCGATTCCTCCGTTCACCTTGAATGGTACACTCATGGTGATGGATGTCTGATTCACTGTCCTCTCCTCGTTCTTGGGAATGGATCGTCATGATAGGCATGGAGTGGAGAATAATCTGGAGAAGTATAAACCTGACATGCATATGGAGGCGTCTAAAAAGGGAAAAGCAGCCATGACCGCTTCTTAGGATATTCAGGGTGTTCATGAAGGCATATGCGACGCCTACCCAGCCAACCCATGTGGGTGGCCCATTCCAGGTGTCGTTGGAATCTCACTTGCACCAAGGGCGTGGTTCAATAAAAGATCAGTCCCACTCTAAACCTGATAATATATTTAAAACTTTCAAAAGAGCTTTTGTAAAAAACAATAAAGCTTAGGCCTATAAAAGATAAATAGTTAAAAGGGGCCACTCAAAGGGGGGGTAACAACATATAACGAGCCAATAGCCACAAGGCCAAGGATATAAAATATAAAAAAGGGAAAAGGAAATAAAATACAGATAAAGAAGCGGCAAGGCAGCGGCGTGTAGGTGGGGAGAAGCAATCACAGTCCAATCACAGTCTCATCACAGTCTCATCACAGTCTCTTCACAGTCTCATCACAGTCTCATCACAGTCTCATCACAGTCCCACGCGTTGGAAGGAGGCGAATCCTGATCCAGGAGGCGAACGGCAATCACGGGGCTCCAAATCCGGTCCCGGTCAATGCAACACGACCCTCGCCGAGCCGACCTGCCCTCCGCCTGCACACGCAGCCCGCTTCTCCTGTCCCTTTTCCCGCTTCCGGCCATGCCGGCACTCCCCACAGTGTTGCCCCGCTCTCAGGGACCAAAAGCCACTCAAACACTACACATACCCAACCAAAAATGTTATATCAAAGCTCAGTAGGTAAATATTTTATTGACATTAAACCCTGCAAGTATAAACTCCCTTCCTGTGCATATTTTAAATAAGGTCTTCGTCACTAATTCCATATCAGTTCTGCATATCTCCACAGTCTTGCTGAAGACATTATTTCCAGCGGTACGAGACTGCTGCTCACCTGTTCGGTGATATTTCCTGTGTGATGCTGGTGAGGGCTTCCTTTCTGTAGTTCCTTATGTCTGTCACAGTATGCGGTCTCTTGGCATTGACCTTTTATTTGGTATACACCACAGACGAAGTCCATTGGTGTGAGCTCTGGATTGTTTCTTGGCCAGGGAACCCGCCCCCTCCTCCACACCATTGTCGGGTGAACGAGAGGGCCCAATCATAGAAAAGGTGCATGCCGAGAGACAGTGTGATGTGACAATCCTAAGGAACCGCATGCAGAAAGCATTCACCAGTCTCACGCAGGAAATGTTAGCGAAGACGTGGGCTTCATCATCGTTCCACTAGGAATAGAGTTCGCCAGCAAGACGGTGGGCATGTGGAGTGACGTGGTCATTCATAAAAGAGACCTTACCACTAAAAATATGCAGGTAGTGAGTTTATGTGGGATGGGTTTCATGGCAGGAAAGTACTTTGCTTCGGAATCTTGGGATAATTTTTTTTAGTCATACCTTAATGGATACAATGTATACCCATCGAAAATAGGATTCATGCATTCTAGTGCGCCATTATGAGCATAACTTGCGGCATATTTCCATGTTTGCACATTACGTTCGCATGATATGTGCTTTGCATATATGCATCAGCACGGGAAGCAGAGACATCGGCAGAAATTGCATCGAAATCTGACAATAAAAGATTTAAATGTTCGCGACAAAATCTTATTGCACGGATTCCCGAGCGAAAGCAACCGGCAGCACATAGGAACATTCCCTGAGACATATCATCAGACAAAGTGAAGGCATCACAGGGAGTCTCCTGTCTGCTGCTTCCCGGAAGAAGGAGGACTAAAAGTTATCCTATCTTTCGGGCAGCATTTGCAGTCTCGCAACAAACGTTTCGCATAAAAAATGTATTCCTCAAAGATGTAGAGGAGGAACAAGAATGGAGAAAGATAGAGGAAATATATTTCATGACATGAACCTGCACGTGCGCTGAAGAGCTTAAGGATGAAAAGTATTTAGATACAATGCATTTTTTTCAGATGGAATCATCAAGAATGATCAAGAGAGAACTTGGAAATTTCGCCTCTGAAACTTTTTGCAGACTCGTCGCCTCTAGATGAATGGTCAAAAGAAATCCTCTGAGTCAATTCCAAACGTAATGAGGAGGTCATTGCTTCGTGGCAATTATTTTTGCGGGTTTGTGTCAATTATTGCGCGGTCACGTCTGACAAATACAATCCGGAGAGACCGAAAAATATATACGGACGCATGGAAAAGATCTCTCGAAGGCGATTCAGGACTTCCACGCTGGAGGAAACATTGAAATTTGAGCCTCTTGGAATCAACACAATAAATACGAGTTTCTCCGAATTCCGGTACTCCATCGTCTCAATGCCTTCCCTACGGGGCCAAGATTCGGGAAAACGTATAGGCGTAAGTTAAAATGGCATATTTAATTTTTTCATTTAAATAGTTAGTACAGCTGGCGTTACGTTTAACTCAAAGGAAATATGGAATGCATCCCATCGGCCCTTTTCATCATATATTATCATAATTCAGGAAACCAGGTATATCCCTCGTGAATTTGACCTAAATCTATAACGAAGAAGCAGCCATTGCGTCCAGGTGGCTTCTAAGCGCAAGGATGAAGTGTCTGTGACTGGCCGCGGCGAACTTCTTCAAGATGCTTATAGGAACGAATGGGACTTGGAGACCCATGCCGTTAATCCACTGGAATACGCTTTTGTTCTTGTCCGTTTTGTGTGGGGAAAACGCATGCCCGCTCCCTAAGTGCTCCACGCTCCTGGAAAATGCACATATAGGGACGTAGCTATTTATTTTTTATTGGAAATTTGTAATTAATTAAGCGGGATATGGACCTGACGATCCCATCCTTCGGCGGGAGGCCGGGCCAGGTGACGTTGCTGAAGGGCCAGTAGATGGTCTCCCCGATCTTTCTATGGCAGACGAGAGAGACGAAATCCCTCGCGGCGATCCAGCCACTTAACATCGGCTCCGTCGTCTCGTGCACGATCCGACATTCTTCGGATATCGACTGCAAAGAAAGTCTTCGGAATGAGAAGAAAAGGGCGAGGCAATCGTAACTTGGATGGGAATGAGATGTCTAAACGAACCTGAACAAATTCGTTCTTGCTGAATTCCTTGTACCACTCGAAATTCTGTCCTGGAGCTCCCCAGGATTTTCTGAACGTCCATTCGTAGTCGTAATTCAGTACAGCCTAAAGGGTAGATAAATAATACATAATTTCCATCATCGTGGGCTAATCAGATTCATTATAACGATCACCGTCAGACAAATCCACATCAGGGACGATTCAGAATCAGACATTTTAGGTTTGGTAAGAGAAATCTCTACAGTGACATACGGAACTTATATTTGTGTTCAATTTCACCCAGCGCGCTTTACTGGAATGGAGTCTGATACCTCAGTGTAGAGGAAGTACATGCCGAGGCGCGGCTGGAACTGGGACCCGACCACGATCTCCTCCTCCGGGTAATCCTCCTCCAGATCCCAAGAGGCCGTTGAGTTGAGGTAAGACCGAAGTGCCTGAAGGGCCCTTTCTCCCTCTTGCGTGTATTCCCGTCTCACCTCCTCTGGCTGTCGCGAAGGGCCACCGAGTTACATATCAGGTTTGATCAAGGTGTATGCTATCTGCGAGGCAGATGCAATGTCAGGAGATCTTACCAGACCGTAGTCCATCGATTGATTTGGCAGGTATTCGTTCCCGACTGTAAAAAAGGCAGGTGAAAAACAAGACACGGTTGGGAACGGGAGGCTTTATCATTATCAATGCACTACGCTTACAGTCCTAATGATCATATATTTTACCAATATAGTTTTGGGCATCTATGCAGATCGGAAGAAATGGCCTCATCGGAGATTGATGGAGCTTTTATGGCTCGCAGGGTAGCTGAAGCGAAAATCGATCACAATCGTCTTCCTTAGTCTTCATTAGGCAAGTTGTGAAAGTTAGAGGGTGATGGAAAGCGTAACATTTGGTGACGGCACAAACATTCCCCGGGACACTAAAAAATTGTACATTTTACAACTTTCAAGTCTCTAGAGCAATACTGATTCGAGATGGCAGCATTGGCGTTTTAAAATCCAGTGTTAAATGAGCGTTGAAGATCGTCACCACATTTCAATCAACATTGCCTCAATGTTAAAATGAGACATGTGACATGTATCAACAACATCCTAACATACAGTGCACATGCGCCAATCAAATGGCGGATGGAGATGAATGCTGATGACTTGATTGCTGATGTATTCGGTGAATCATCAGCAATATCTCAACCCCTTCAGTATTGAAAATAGGGATGTTCCTCTCTCGTATCAGCATAGATTCTACCTGGATCAGAGAGAGAAAGAGGGGGAGAGAGCTCCTGGTCTCACGAAAGAAAGGAAACAGCAGGGAAATTGCATCCAAAGAAAATATGGGTAGCAATCTCTCCAAGAATCCTTCTGCGTGACTTCCAGAATCACTTTTCAGATTTTTGTCGGATACATGCAGAGGGAGATCTCGCTGTGTCACGTCATCTCGTGAACTTCTTTATTTCCGCTCTTAGGTCCACGATTACATTCTGACATAATTGGGTTGGGTTGTCTCGTTCCTGGAATTCAAATAAATTCCTCGCTGTCGTCTGGGGAAAAAATATCAAGTTTTGTTCCGAAATTACTGGTGACGCCTAAAGATTGCATATACAGGTTGGGCTCAAAAAATAAAGCTGTCATTTTTTTAATCAGTCGTATATGAATCTGATTGTGAGTTCCCAATTCTGATGAAATTTTGTAGGCCTTCAGAATGACCCAATTAGGGTTTGCAACTGAATTTCATTCTTCTGACTCTAAAACTCTAGGAGAGGTAATTATTTTCTAAAGACCCGCCACAAATGGTGCTGTCGAAAATATATATATGAATTTGAGTTCTGCATTCATGAAATACATTATCCCCAGCCACACTAAGCTAAGTTGGTTTACATGTTAGGCTAGGCTAATGCAAACTTACTTAATAAATGTAATAAACTTATTAAATACACATTAAAAATGGCCTAGAGAAGCTCACCGAATATAACGTTGGATTTCAAAATTTATAAATAAGCGAACATTTTCAGGTGAAAGTGCATTGTCATAATTATCTAATATGAGTGACAAGATCATGCTCTTATTAAAAACTTGGGCCTTGAAAAGGGATATGGTGGAAGAAAAATGATGAGTAAACTCCCAAACAAATATAGGTTAAGGAGTGGGCTTTAATATGTAATCCAAAAAATTGATGAGTCTGGTGACGAAACTTTTAGGTTCACATTTAAAAAGAAACACTATTTTGCGATCTAAAGCAAATCTAATACCATTCTCACATTTTTTAATTTTGATTTTGAACTCGGCACAAACCCAAATTGAGTCACCCTATAGGTCTACCAAAATTTCATAAGAATTGGCTGGCAATAACCAGATTGACAACTCACCAAAAATTATAGCCTTGATTTTTTTGGGGGCCCAAACTGCATATAACTCCCCGTGTTGGCGATTGGTCGCCATCTCACTTCGGGATCTGAAAGCCTTCTTTGCTCGAATGTCTCGCGAGATGTCTCGCCTGTCCTTGTTCATGCAATGTCGACCGAGCAATGCCATCGCAATGTTTATATTTTCAACATCGCGGTGAAGTTGACTATGCCTCATCAGCACCAATATCCCATCAACATCGGCAACTACAGCTCAACATTGAGAAAATTGTTTCGTAGACTGGGTTGAAGCATACGCCCTTGCGATCTACGCCATCTGGGCAGGTTGCTCTCAAAAAGTTAAGAAAATGTGATTCATGATTAGTCGAAATTTGTACATGTAATGTGATAGGTTTAGGACTTGTATTTATAAATTTAGATTTTAACATGTAGGAAATTTAGGTCCAAAATAACTTTTAGAAAGTCTTGTAAGTGGCCTGACACTAAACATTTCAAGTAGGTTCATGCAGATCGTCGCTGAGACTACATATTTTCTGGAACAGCTCCTTGATCCTGTTGTCCAGGGCAGATACATTAAATAAGGGGCATGAGGTCCTGCTCCTCCCTTCCCCCTCCCGCCGAACTGACCTTGCACCTCCCTGCCGCTCATGAAAGCGAGATCCCGGACGAAGAGCATGGTGGTGACGAGAAGGTCTTGGACGAAGAATCCCATCGCACTGGCCCCGGCCAAGATCATTCTCGGTTCTGGAAGATGGGCCAGCGTCGCTTCCGTGGTCATCTCTAGTGGAAGGGATCCGAGAATGTCCCTGTTGAACGTGGCAAGGCAGGTTATCCTGCTTTCCAAATGACTTATAAATAATAGAGCTCATGCGCCATTCGAAACTGGCATTTGCGCTGCTATATATAATTAAGTTTTGTGGAAAGGTAAATTATTTTTTGAATCTTTGAAGTCGTTATGAGTGATTCAGGATTGCAACGGTTTCAGCGACGCCGTTCACTGCTCACGACGGTCATTCAATCTTTCTTAACCTAAACATGACGTGCTTTTTCTCATCTTTCTCCTCTCGCAGAAGCCACTTCAGCTTCACCTATAAATTTTCCTATTTTTCCTCACTTGACGCGATCGCCTGATTCAGTGTCGAGAATGACAGAGGAAAAACCTCCTGCGAACATGTCTTCCCATCGACATCCACCCGCTTGGAGACCAAGCCTCTAAACGTGGAAGCAGTTCCCGTGGAAACCCTGAGGGAAACGGCTCGTTTGAGCAGTCTCTGTCTTGGAACCATCTAGAATATTAGCATAAAAAAGTATGCAATCCAACAGTAGAATGGCATCAACCTGGCCATACCCGACCTGTTCGTTCCCAAATCCGAGCTGAAACTACATACTCGTTTCGTGTTCTACCGTCTGCCCGTCCCAAAGAAGCGATTGACCTATATTGTCTGAAATAGACTGCCTGACTATATTCACCAATTTATTGAAAGGCTCTCCTATCCTCCAGTGCAGATACTCGCCCTTCTAGAACGACTGGCAATCCCGTAGCGGAGTCTTCGCATTGAGGAGTCGCTCCATCCATCCACACACTTCCCTCCCCCCCCCTTCAGTGCAAGTCAGACCCCAGGGGGGTATCTGGCAAGAACGACTCTGATGATTTCGGGATCCTGGCTCTCCGACCCCCGTCGGGACTGCGCGGGTCTCTTTTATCGTCTTTTCGTCTCTCCTCTTGGCTTTAGTCCCTACGTCCGTGGGATAGGAACATCAGACACTCACACCCAGAAGTTCTGTTCTCTCCATGAAATTTCAAACCCTCCAAATAAATACTAGGGTATTTCCATCCCAAATTACCCAATGAAGAAATAGGTAACGTCTTCAATTCCCGAAATTATTTTTTTTTCTGCAATAAGTATTTGTAATAGGAGTCACTTCCATTCTTTCCAGTTTTAGCGGAATGGGCTTCAGAATTTTCCTTCATTTTGAAGGAGGAGCTCATTCTGTCTAAAGAAGTGTTCCTTGAGCGTCTCATATCAATACAGGTAGTAATGATGATGCCATTTGTGCAGGTACAGCGTCCTCATGAATTTGACGGCCATTTCTAAGGTTCGAATAATTCAACAGTATAGTACAATATGGTTTAGACCACACAATAGGTAATCTCCCAACAGAACAGAGGATTATCGAGATGGAAACGAAAATTCAGGCAGTATTTAAAAGTCCATGAATGCTATTGCCCAGGCAGAGGCTCATATCTTTGGAAATGCATGTTTGCATCGAATATATCATAGCTCGAAAATATGGTCTATAGTGTGGAATCACGGGAAGAACACTGCAATTGCCTTCCTGAAAAATCCTATAGGATCCTATAAGAATCCTATGAGATTTGTCTTTCGAAAACAGGATATTTTCGTAAGGGTTAGCTGTTGACAAAACGGTGCATTTAGACAAGTCGCCCATACAGGTTGCTCGTATGGCAACTCGATGACCGATGAAACTTTGGCAAGAATGGGAACAGCAGAATAAGTTGTGAAGATTTCGTCTCCTTTCTCATTTGAATTAAATATTTATGCGGCATATATATATTAGTATTCGCAAGAAAAAGAGACTTCGATGTTCCTGAAAATCCCGCGTAAACTCACTTGAGCGACTCCGATGAAAATTCGAGAAACCCCTGATGGGTCGACGGTTTTTGGGAGCACTTTCTTATCTCTAAGTCGAGTCTTCGGTGGATGAGGATCTGGATTCGAGAGGAAAAAACGCATGCAGAACAGAAACGGAAAGTGGAATGAGCTGGGTCAGTCCGGCAATCCGACTGCAGAATCAGACCGGTGACATCGCGGCGCGGACAGGAGAATGTGGAAGGGTCTCGATGCGGCGTCACGCCGACGAGTGAAGCTTCCTGGGAACTCCAGCTCATTTTTTTAACCGTTTCCCTGGCGCGGGGGGGTTTTACGTCCAGCGAAAGCTCAATCTCTGCCTGGCATGGACGTACTTTGGGGTCTTGTGGAGGACTCTATTCTGGATGCTCTTGACATTTAGCAGAAAAGTTATCATCCGCGAGAACTGGGCAATATATCGATAAAAAGTGTCTATTCATCCCAGGCATATATATTGGACGTATGTTTTCACTGTCAACAACAGAAAAGGACAAACGAAACAGAACTTTGATTGCAACCCTTCCCTATATCCGTGAAGAGGGCTAGTGTGGTAACTGAGGCAAAATTTCTGGAGAAGTAGCAGCGGAAAGTGATAGCGACAGCAATGAAATGATCCCTGAGATCTTTGGTGATGAGGACATAGAACTTCGTAGCCCATTGCAGTTGATTGATGAAATGACAGCGATCAGATATGGCAGCAGAACCACGTAATTAATGGACAAGATAAGACATAGTCCCTATCGTAGGAGAATTTAGATGTGACAATGGGATGAACCAATACCACAATCCAATGTCCCGTTTTTGCGGCTAAACATTTTTCGACTGTGAAATTTGTTAAACTCCTTGTGATGGTGACGAACTGGTATGCCAGACAGTACCTGTGAAACCATCAGCTGTCTTCCTCGCATAGTGACAGAAATGACAGAGAAGTGGATGGAGATGAAATGTGGACATTCCGAGGCATTGTTTTCATGACAGGCATTGATAAACGACCCGAAATTGAGGACTACTGGTCGACGATTAGACGATTAGTTAAATTCTACAGGGGAAGTTAGCATGGAAGAAAGGTGGGTGATCGTCGTCTGGGTCAAAGGCGAGGTATGCGCTATTGCTCTCTACCCCTCTCTGCGGAAATGATGCGGCTCGCAGTGATATCTGTCTTTTAGCGTCCAGGATGCTTGGAGTTCCTGGAGAAATTGGATGTCATCCTCCTTCCTCGCCGTGGATTCTCAGCGACTCTCGTCTCTTGTGACGACAAAAGTTTTTGGTTTGTCAAGGGGCGCAGGTCCTTTTACCATTTTTCAAGCTTTCCATTTGTTGTCGCCCTGACATGGCACAACATTTTGGCAATGAGTGGGATACTTCATGAAGCCCAAGTCCCGTCTATAAACCCAGACACCAGATCCAAATCTCCACAATCGACCTCCAACTGGGTGAACCGAACTGATGTCTAGATGGCAAGATGTCAAGATGGCAAGATGGCAAGATGGCAAGATGTCAAGATGGCAAGATGTCAAGATGGCAAGATGTCAAGATGGCAAGATGTCAAGATGGCAAGATGTCAAGATGGCAAGATGTGCTGAAACGATAACGACATGATATTTCCGAGTGGGAAGGTGTAGGAGCAACGCTTACCCATTGCTATGCGGCGAGGCAGCTCAGGGTAAATAAGAGAGAGTGCAATTATTCGTAAGGGCTAAGCTCCAATCACGCAGGCCGTACCTCATGGCATAACTCATGCGAAGTGCCCGAGAGATGATGATATCCTGTCCTGTGGGAATATCTGCACGAACAGATATTCCCACGGACCAGCATATCCAGCCATATAGATTTTTTGTGCATAGCTGTTGCTTCGATTCGGATCAAATCGCTCAATCTGGTATGTGCCATTTGACATAAGTGTCACGTCGCGTCGTGGCCTCGAAGATTCCGCAAAATCAACACGTAAGGAGGATACCAAGGACATGGAGGACACCAAGAGGTTTAACATCAAAATATCAGAAAATGAAAAATGAAATTCATTCATACCCTAATAAAGTAATGTCTGCATTATATTATAAATAATGCAATCACAGGAAGCTTCATGGAAAAAAAATAACCCACGCATTGGATACCTGCCAAGCCGTATCGATTCTCGTGGAATTATCATTCTGGAAGAAGCCCACAGCTCCAACTATTTTCCGCAGAAATAAATTCCGGGATGAGTCTCTTTTCGAAGGAAAAAAATCATGAAATGCAGAAATACCTTACCAAAACTATGAATCCGCAGTTTCCATCTTAGTTCGAAAAGAAAAAAAGGGGGAAAATTCCAATTCCACTTCTTTTGTGACCCATCAACGCAAGAAGAGAGCTTCAGAACGAAAATATGTTGGTTTTCGCGGGTGAGGACCCTCGGGACCTCGACTCCTGGACGACAGGTACTTCCTCAGACCGAGGACGTACTGCCGGCACGCTTCGACGCTGAACTTGAGCATGATATTCCTCGGCACGAGCGGGGTCTTCAAGTCCGTCGTCATGACCCAGCGCATGAGGGTCCGAGTCGTCTTCCGTTCCGGGTCGGGCAGCAAGGACATGCCGCTGCCGGGATGCATCTCTGCCCTGATCGCCGGAGAAAAGGGCAAGACAGCGTTTGGGTCTCATTAACGCGGCAGATTCTCATGCAGAAAATGTTCAATCAAATTTTTAGAGTGCTTTTTCGACACTTCAAAACTACCTAATTTTTTTTAAAATTAATTATGTTCAAATTGTTGCGATTGCAGAATTTATTTTTAAAATGCTAACATAGCTTTTATTAAATGTTCTCACCTCACTCTCGTCTCTCTTGGCTCTAGCCCCGGCCACTCCGTGCTGCTTAGGGAAACGAAATACGCGTCTTGCTCCTGCCGGCCGTGGGAGAGAATGACCATGTCTCGACTGGCAAAGAGTCCCAGGAGTTTCGACTCCATCTCTTGATACACAATCCAGCAAAGCTCCGTCAGCCGCTGCCGATCGGGAGTTTAATTCATCCAAATGGAATATGACTTTCTTGGGACAGAGAAAGGAAATGAAGGCGAAATTCGTGAGCGCGTATCGAGAGCATAGTTCGAATGTCGCATGCAAAAATTAAATGATTATTTAATTATTTCGATTAAGTTAGCTGTGACTTCTGAACCATATCCGCGGCAATCTCCTGGAGAAATCTCCAGTGTGAAGGAACAAATATGGGACAAAACATACGTCCCTCAGCTCAGGATAGCTGGCATAAAGCAAAACTGAAAATAAATATTTTCGTTCAAGAAAGCTTCACCTATTGGAAAATATAACATTCTAGTGCGATTCCCCCTTACTACACGCCCCACCCTCCCCGTCGCGACGAACTTGACACAATTCTTAAAGGATTAATGATCATAGGCTGTAAAAAAGGAAAACCCGAAAACATAACGGTTCTTAAGTGAAACCATTTTAGAACCATTTTGGTGAAAGAGATTAAACTGGAGCTATCACGTCCTGATGGCGCTGATTATGAATGGCACGGTCTGAGACATTCATATGATCACTCTCACTAGTAGCTAGTATTTTTATTATCATTATGTGAAAATGTGGTTCTAGGAATCACAAAACATAGACTTATGTCGAACCCCTTCCTTAACAGTTCATCGAGGTACCGAGTTTATTATGTCATTTTGTCAAATAGTTTTTGAAGTGAGATTAAAACCATATCAATTGGGTTCTCGATCACCGGAAACCGAAAGCGTAGAAGCATCTAAGGGTTTTAGTCAGAAGCATTTCTTTCTACAGTGTATAGCCAAAACAAATTCTGTTTGACCGTTGTGCTTTACTTTAGGTGTTTTACTGTAATACCAGCCGCATCGTGGCTTCATGGACGCTTTGCTGGAAATCCACTTTTGAGTGTTCGAATGCCACAACTGGCGAAGGCCCAGCCGGTCTCAACGTGAATGACCCTCCGAAAGCCCCGAATTAGGACTCACCTGGACGATCTTGAATTCCTTGACGTCGGGGTTCCAGTCGGCAGTCGCTACCAACACGTGCTCTCGCAGGTCTCGGATCACCCAGTCTGACTCGAAATCCAGCAGAGCCTGCAGAGACAGTGACGTAAGGCGAGGGAAACATAACGCCTTCATTTCCATTTCCCCCAATTTGATTTTTTTACATATTAATGGGCGAGTTTTAGCCATTCTAGAAACAACATAGCAGCACGTCTCGCTTGCAATTCGATAAGATGCCATGAGGCATTTCAACGTGAACAACTCAATGCACAAATCACCAGGTTCCTTTCAAAAAATATTAAACAATTGTTCACGTTTGTGGGAATTAGAAGCTGAAATCCCCAAGCAGCATGTTTATGTCAATACTAGCGAGTTTGTTTGCCCTTCGGGCAGAAAATACTCGCTATGGTCGCGCCTTCGGCGCTCTATTACCATGGATAGTGATTAATAGATTAATTTTTTTGCGAAATGTATTAATGTAAACGTGTTAAAGTACGTCCCCAGTGAAATACGTGACACGTATGATCAAAAGTCTTTATTTTTATCAAAACCATAACCTCTATGATTCTATGTGTGCCTAACTTGAAATCTTTTCTTAAGTCCCTTTTTATAAAGGTGAAGAATACATTTTGAAATACTTCCCTCCGCTACGCTAAGGAGACATATTTCAAAATTAGGATTTTTCCTCTATTCAGCCATCAAACAGGTACTTCTGAGGAAAGTTTATATTTTCTGTCTTTGTTTCCTTGGATAAAAAAAAAAATTGGAAAATGGGACTGAAAAAAGTGCCTCCATGGGTTTTAACAATTTTTTTCTTTTCCTTTTGAAATGTAGACTCAGGGAACTCCATGCCACCCAGTTTCAGCCTAATACGTTTCCCCTTTTTGCTGGCAGAAAAAATGTAATTGGAAAAGCGACCCACCCAAAAGTTGTGCTCAGAGGAGACGCACAAAAAAAGTTGAATTTTTCCTTAAAGCAACATCACGTCAGTGAGGCGTGCGGCAGCAACTTTTCTATTTCTGCCCGCTTCGGTATATAAAAAATTATTTTAAAACGATAAGTCCTCAAGAAACATGAACCCCAAATCTATTTTGGAAATTTGACGATTGACATTTGAGCTCAGTGCGTCAATGGTCACGTTCTTCCAAAGTTTCAGCTTTCAAGGTGTCTCCGTTTGAAGCAAAGATAACTATTTGAAAATATGTTCCCCGAAAAGGCGTGCCCCTATGGCATGCATAACCAAAAGGAGAACTTCTCCTGAATGATGAATGAATCTTCTAATGAGCTTGCGAATGGCTTTTTATGTCAGTCAGTCAGCTACTCACGATCGTCCATATGTAATAAAAGTCGAATTTTTTTCTTTACGCTGGAATTGATATGGTACTTTTTTGCCAACTTTTTTAACTTTCAACCCTCTGTTTTGCTGGATTAGAAAATTCGAGAAAATACGCCATATGCAAAGCATGTGCCCTGAGCCATTTTAACCGAAACGTACCTTTTTTTTGCCGAAATCCACCCTCAGGGAACTACATGCCCACGACGTTTCAATATTATACGTTTGCCCTTTTCGCTGGTGAAAAAGCATGTTCAGAATAGCCGACGCACCCAAAAGCTATGCCCGGAGGGGATGCATCATGAAAGCTGAATACTTCCTCAGCTCAGTAATATCCTGTCAATTATACGTGTGCCAAGTTTCACCTTTCCATTTTCGTTCAATTCGCCACAACATTTTTTTTCTTCAAAATATCGCACCTCGAAAAATTCCCCTAGGGGATGTATCAAGACTTAACTTTTTTTAATTACTTGTCTCAGTAGTCACATTCATGCAAAGTGTGGTCTTTCCACGTTCATCAGTTTAATTGATGCCAAAAAATTAGCTGAAAACATATAACTTTGAAATTTGTGCCCCCAGGGCATTTACTTTTAAAGACTGAATTTTTCTGCAGCATCCCAATACGTAGTTATGTACCAAGTTTCATCTTTCCACACTAGCTGAATACGTCTGGACAAAGAAAATACTTGAAAACGCTGGCTCAGAAAAATATGCCCCAAGGGCATCGATCTAAAATTTTTAATTTTTCCTAAACTCATTGTCTCGGTAGGCATGTCCACGCCAAGTTTCAGCTTTCCATGTCTCTCCGTTTTACTCAAGCAAAAATAATGTTATGGTGGGGGAATGAGTAACGGGACATGGGAGGCAAAAAAAGCCAAAAGGGAGACATGGAATGTCCGGGAATTGAACCCGGACCTTCTGATTGCCAGTTAGATATGCTACTACTACACCACCGAACCCAGCAGAACCTGTTGTCTCTCAGAATGCCATCCTAACCTGTCACAACATATAGTTAAGAAAAACGTTTCCCCCGAAAATTTGTACCCCATGGCATGTACCTCGTACTTCCAAAGTGGGATTTTTCTGAACTCTGTATCCCAAAGGTACATGTGTACCAAGTTTCAGATTTCTAACCCTTCTAGAACATGGTTAGAATTAGCGTCAGTCAGTCAGTCAAATCATCTATGTATATTAGATGTAAAATTAATGCAATTTTATTGTCCATTTTACATCCATTTTAAGGAAACTTTCATTAAAATATTGTCACTTCTGTGATAAGCAAACGGTGATTTAAAATTGAAGAGGATTTTTAAAATAAAATTAACATTCCCGTTTATACACAATTAGCATGTTCCTATTACTTGTATGTAAAATTGATGTTAATTTTAGTCCAACATTCATGAGAATTTTCATAATAAGTAAATCACCAGCTATGAAGGGAATTAAAGCCGCCATAACTTTTCCGATTTGTCTCCACATCTTCGAGCTCTAGTGTACTCGGAAGGGTACTCAAGATGACCTGCTCTTCTCTTCCGTACATAACACGGAACTCTAGGAGCAGGAACATTGCTTTAATATACACTATCTTGTATACAGTAGAGGATAAAAGTTGTGGTTTGAGAGGAGTCTTGCATTATACTCTTCCCTACTCCCGTACAATCTTGTATTCCCATACTTAACTTCAACATGTAATAATTCCGTGAGTCATTTTTTGTAATATAAACCTATTTCCACATTTTCATCATATATGCTTATAAATTGCACAAGAAGAAGAGGAAAGAGGGGAGGAAAACCGTATACTATATCAGCCAATCTGGTACATGATTGCATTTGTAGGGTGCAGGGAACCTGGGTTCCATCTAGTGAGGACTCTTGGTATTGAAACTGCGGGAGAGTCAGCTGAAGTTTCATTTGGATCGTGTGGTGTTGATTTTGCATAAACTTTATATCATGTACTTCGTATCAGGTGAAGCCATGTCCTTGTATGCAACACACATCCACTTTTGGTGATGTAAATAGAAAAATGCAGATTTTATATGAACGTGTTATCATTTGCATGACAATAGCAAGAAATTGACAATGTTCGCAAAAAATTGATACCTATTTTACGCAAACATGCTGCTTGGGTTAGGTGGACACCAGTGAAATCTATTCGAAAACGTCACCAATGCATGCCCTTTTATTAAATATACTAATTATAGCGGTTTACCCAACACGGTAACCCAGAATGGGCTCTCATCCACTTGAAGGCATTTTCGAAATGAAATTTATTTTCATCGGACTTGCCTCCCTTTGACTTCATTTTTTTTTCGACACAGATAGATGAGTTCTTCGCATTTTTTATGAGTACAGTATGCCTTAGTGATAAAATATATGCCTGATGAGTTAAGAATGACTCTTTTTTATTAGGACACTTATCCAATATGAAAGGAGGCTTCAACATATCGATGCGAATTTTAATAGTTTCAATAATTTTAAATATTTTCATAAAAATAAACATGTCATGTTACCCCCCATACAAAGCTTCACTCTGCATTAGATTGAGCTCAATATTCGGTGATTAAGTCATAGCTTAAACGCCGATTGAAATTTCCAGACTGAAGAAAACTAGAAATATTGCGCTCGAGAATGGAAACATAATTGTATCATCAGATCGGCAGCAAAAAATTTACTGCAGCAGCGGCATAGGCTGGTTACGGGTGACGTCACGGGGACCGCAGGGAGCACGTGCTGTTTCCAAACACTCCTGAGTAGGGCTGTGTTCTCCAATGTGTTGCCTTTATTTTCTCTCTGGCTCCACGAGCCCTGTGCCTTCTTCAGCAAATGCAGACTTTTTTGCCGATGATATTTCGATTCTTAAGAGATGTGAACTAGCATATGAATCAAAAGACGTTCACAAATTCATTCATGTAGGAACGCTGGGAACTACGCACGACAACGTTTTTGCCAGTAAGGAGAATGTTACCTATTCAGTCGAGGTGAGGGAAAATCTCGCAACGTTGGCCCTAAGAGCATGGAAATTTACTTAAGCCTGAATCCTAGGCCTATTCATAATAGGCCTGGGCTATCCGTAGACAGAGTTTAATTTTGAAAAGCATAACGTCAGGCCTAGACCCAACATTGGACTTCCCATACCTGATGGATGAATGATTTATTGTCCACGTTAGTAGGCTATACAGGAGCCTAACTGATAGCTCAATTGCTTTGTTTGCAGGAGAGGCGTCGAACATGTTAGGAAGGATGAACAGCAAGTACCTCGGAGTGTCTTATCCATAAACAATTTAACAATTTAATGCATTTCAGATATGGTAAGACAATATATAAAACTGTGCAAAGGAAACGGGAAAAAAGAATACAAAGAAGTAAAGAAGTGGGAAGGGCCACATAACCCTATGCAGGGGAAATGTGTATAAATGTGCAGGGAAAGAGAAAAAAATCTGTGTGGTGTGTCCAGCAGAGGGGAGCGAAAAAAACACGAATAGAGCATAATAAAAGTGATGGGATTTGGTGGCGAAGTAGTTATAGTAGGTATTGTGCTAGTAAGCATTCTTTGAGGTCAGTTTTAAATCTAGGTAGAGTGGGGGAGCACCTTAATTGATTAAGATGATGGGAATTCCAATGCTTGATGCCCCTTTACTTGAGGTTTTTCTGGGATTTTTTGTGAAGGCTTGTGAGAGGCATGACTTCATGGATTTGAGGGAGTGGAGATAGTGTGTGGTATTTCCTGGTTGGGAGAGAGCGAGATTGGGAGAGGTAACTGGGAGCAATTTAGGTAGAGATTTTGTATATACAGTAAGCTCTTTGTTTGTTCAGGATTAATGATAAGTGTGTTTCAGGGGTTCATTCAGCAAGTTGGTCAAGGTTTGACAGATGATTCGGAGAGATTTTATCCAGGTTTGCAGATGAGAAATATAGGGTTACATCATTCTGCATAGAGGCCAATTGTGCAGTTTGTGATATCTGGAGGAAGGTCATTAATGTATGAGATAAATTAGAGGAGACCAAGAACAGAACCTTAGGGGACATCAATGAAGAAGGTAGGGTGGATTGCTGAAGATCTGTTTCCCAATTTGATGAAGGGAAACCAGCCCCAGAGATAGCTTTTAAAAAGTTGCATTACTGAGGGAGATATGTTATAATGAGGTAATTTAGCTAGGAGCCTGTCATGGGGGACAGAGTCAAATCCTTTTGAGAGGTCAAGGATTACTGCATCAGTTAGGTTTCCATTGACCATGTTTCTTAACACATCATCACAGAATTTGGCGTGGTCTGAAGCCATATTGGTTGGGATGCAGGAGGCTTAAATCAGAGAGTGCGGAATAGGTGGAGCTGGCAATGTGATGCTCAAGTATTTTAGAAACGACTGGAAAGATTGAGGTAGGGCTGTAGTTGGTGGGATCTTGCATGTTGTCTTTCTTATGGAGTGGAATTAACCTAGCAATTATGAACCATTGTAGGACAGTGGAATGCCGAATGAATATATTTAGAAGTTGGGTAAGAGTTGTTATAAAGACATGCGAGATACTGCAGAGGTTGAGCATCTGATGTGAGACTGGGAGGATATGGAGAAACTCCTGCACTTTCAAAGATCTTCTGCAGCGAGACTAGAGCTAGGCCTAGGAAAGGCCTGATTCCATTTCTTCTTTCGCCTGGCATCGCGAGGGAATTGACTGAAGCTGCAACTGATCTACAATGGTGCTTACAACCAGATAAAATTACAAGAACTGCGCAATTTCGTCTAACGGGAAAAGACATTGCAAATATCCGCCAACCCACGTTGAAACAGATTGGATGTTTGGAAACACCGCCATGCTCTGACGTCACCAAATACGTCATCCCGTAACCAGCCTATTCCGGTAGTCTCCCGAAAGGAGAGAGGACCTGCCGCAGGGCCGCGCAGTCACCGCCGGCAGAAGAGATGCTCCATACCCTGGAGGTCGTTCGCCTCACGTCGGAGTAGCGGTGGCCCACTTCTCGATGTTTGCTGCAATAAGCTAAGAAATGCGGTTGTGGCCAAGACTATCGCCTCACCGTGAGGGTCCCATATGCTTGGCAGCAATTGCAACTCATTAAACGTGGCATGATATGTTCAAATGAAGATCCTTTGTCGCTTCATGCATCATCCGTG
Source organism: Darwinula stevensoni (assembly GCA_905338385.1). Lineage (NCBI taxonomy): Eukaryota > Metazoa > Arthropoda > Ostracoda > Podocopida > Darwinulidae > Darwinula > Darwinula stevensoni. The sequence continues at coordinate 7,444 of CAJPEV010003516.1, read as the reverse complement.
TTGAGAACCATTGATGAATATACATTTTTACTATGAACATCTTTTGCAGTAACTTCGGAAAATTGTTATGCGATGTCATCGCAGTAAGTCATTTTAGGAAGAGCATACAAGCAGTCGAAATATGCATTTTTTTGTTGTCAAGACATATAATAGTGGTTTTCTTCCCTAATATTCTAATAAATATATCATTTTAGTACCTGTATTTTAGGTGAATATTGATGGAATTTTAACAAAGATGGAGAAAAGAGAGAGAATACCTCAGTGAAGATGAGATATGTCATCGTCTCCTGATCATATGTGGACTTGACGGTGATTCCTTCCTCGCCATAATCCCTTCCCAGAGCCCAGTCCTTCCTCTCCAGGTTGAAGCGGAACTTCTCCAGCGCCCTTTCCCCTTCGCTCTCGCATTTCTCCTCCCCAGGCTGGAAAATGCAGAGTGGTACTTATTCCTCGCTTCAATTACGCACCTATCTACAGATGAAAGCAAATGTAAAATATTTGCCTGCTGGAAGGACCGTTCAGGAGGCATTTTTTTTGGCCAACTTGGTGAAATTCCAGTAATGAAGCCAATGGAGAAGAGACTAGTAACGCAGCTCAGATGATTCTGGCATGGAAGGCTAAATCTATCTTGAAAATGCATCCTTCGTTATCACGATATCGAGACAATGGTAAATAAGATCGAATGGCATTAAATGATATCATCAACCTCGTTCCGTTAAACACGTCCACAAATAAACGACAGTGCATCCATGTACGTTAATGTACATCAGTGTGCGAGGTGCATTGCTTAAATACGTTGGAGAAATTCAAGTAATTGAGGAATACACTTCCTTTACATTTCGATGCTTAGGACGATTATTTAGAGTGAATGCAATCAAATGCCGAAGTGCAAGGTGAAGGGAGCATTCACTTTCACAAGTTGACCTTGTGCTGTCGCTCGTGCCAATTTGTATGGCATTCTTAAGTTGAGGCATTCGTTGCCACCACATCTGCTCCTATTGGAAACTCATGGAGCCGAGACTCCATCGATTGCCTTCGACGACTCTGCATCGGCTTCCTGGAAAATACTGGTGAACTACCGGGTGCGAGATCGGTCGAGTGCCATTGTGCGACCGTGAAAGGGTAGGGAACCTAAAGAAGAGCTCGTAGAAGCTCTTGTGCTGTATTTCTTCATTGCAGTTCGACGTTTTGGTGCTAGAACTCCATCAATTCGTTCCGCCTGGGTTCTTTTCAGTCGATTAGGATAATGAAAGGGCTGAATATGAAATGTCGTCGAGTCTCGGAGACTCACCTGCGCAACGGTGGAGTTGACTGGTGGCAGATGATCGTGCGAGAGAGTGACGTCTTGGATGAGGTGCATGGTCTTCAGGAACAGCTCGAGAATGAATAGCGTCTTCATCTCGCCGGTCGCACGGTTCCCTCTATAAAGGGAAATGACGAAGCTTTGAAACTGTTCTTCGCCTCGGAAAAGAGACTACACTAAGTCGAATCCACCCTCGCGTCTCCATTGCTTCGGCGAATTTTAACTCAAAAGTAAAAAAGCAATGGTTTCTCAGATGATCCATGCTACTAATAGAGGTTTCGTGATTTGGAACTCAACAATCAGACGTATTCCCTCAAGCGACAGGGGTTTTCTCGCTTGGATAAATCAGCTTCTATCCTTGAAGGAAAAGCGAGTAGGCGAAAGGCCTTCAACCGATGTGTTTGGAATCTCAAAAGGGGGACTCTAATTCGAAGTTTAAGTGAGGGAATTTGTTCATATTCTGCCACAAAACTTTGATTCGAATAGACAGGATAGCTTTTTTTTAAAGCTCGAATTTTTCACGGGCAAGACTCGGCGCTTGTTGCCCCCATTCTTTCGAAACTTCCTCTTTGCATACAATGTGTTCCCAAAACGATTTTCAAAAGCCAGGAAAATCGGTTTTCCCGCAGACAGATCATGAACAATTGCTCAAAAGAAAAGAGAAGCTCCATCCATATTAAGTGAATGAATGTGGACAGGGGTCAGGTATGTGTCTCAATCCGTATTCAAAAATCAGCTCGTCTTGAGTGCTATGCTAAATCCATATATGCTAAATATCAATGTAAATTTGCAGTGCTACGTCAACACAATAGCGTATGCATACTGGCATGTTCACTGTATGCCATTGAGAATGAATACATTTTAAAGTTAAAAAAAATTGCATTTACATTTAATTGTTTCGGGGCATATCTAACAATATGCGTGGAGTAAGGAGTCGTGTTGAGAATATGTGTAGTCTCCTCTTTCTATTATGACAAAAACAAAGAGCAGCATCATAACTCTTTCAGAAGTGAGTCTTTCAAAAAACCCTACCCTTTCAAGCCAAATGACATTAATGCACCAACAACCTGCCCAAGTACAGACCTGCCACTCCACTGGCCTCTAAAACGCTGGGGTTGTTTCCCTTCATCGTCTGTAATCCAACTTTCTCGAAAAGTAAAAGCTGTTATTCGAACGCCGTATGCCTTCGCGATTAGTCCTGGAAAACTAGAAAGTTCTCTATGACTCGCGCGTCCCAGCCGCTGGGAAATGAGAGTACAACGTGCAGGATGCCAGATGCGGCATTCCAAGATCTCGACCGGCAACCCTGTCTGAGCTGCCGCGAACCACCGCCCTCTTTCATCTCTCTATTATGGATCCGTCAGCCGCGAGGGCTGGAGGGGAACGGAGTCGCAATCGGGGACTGGCATCCCGAGCCGGGCTCTAGGCTGCGCATGCGCAGTGGATCGAGTACAACGTCGCTTTCGCAACTGCAGACAGACGGGATGTAACTTTTTAAAAAATAAAGAAAGAACGACAAAACCGATCGTTAAATCTTCTTTTTTTGAGATTCCTCATAATGGAAATGTCAGAAAGACACTAGAAGAATTGGAGTCGCTGAATAAAATTCATTTCATAAGATTAATTTATGATGGAATGCCGATTTTGATAGAGTTGAATAGAGTTAATGCCGCTTCATAAAGGGGTTCCATGGGAAATATAGGTTATAGGTAATTAAGGGGATTAAATGCCTAGATCTCAATTATGAAATTAATTTATACATATGATATTTATTTCATGTCTAATTATTTTTACATTGTTTTCAAAAGTTATGAGAGTACATATTCTCGAGCAAAATATGCATGTCTCTCTAAGAAACGTTTTTCAGAAAAAAAAATTCGTACACGTGATTAAATATATCAGCTTTCAGCAAAAAGCAGAAAAACTACTCATGTAAACACAACACATTGCCATATTACCAACCATGGAATTAAGTTGCTTGCCCTGAAGACCCCGCATACATGGGTCACACCACATGTATTTGTATTTTTTGAAAAATTACCTTCACACTTAAATTTTTAACGTTCCGGTAAAAAACTTATTTCATTGATAATCCTATTTTACATGTCAAATATGGTTTGTTTTAAAATAAATATTCCCTAAAGAATTCCTCCTTAACATTTATACTATCCAAATCTTACTAGGGTTTTCCTTATCGCACTTACCATTCAGCACAGGAATCGTGAATAAAAAATGGTCAGCAGGAGGAAGCAAAACGTTTTGGCACTACCTGATCGCCACATAGAGGTACTACCAAGTCAGAGGCGGCGGAGTACTCCGCTGTACGCACTCCTGAAGCGGGAGGGCTTCATCCCTGTTGGGAACGTTATATAACGCTCCTCTCTGGAAGGGGAAGGAGGAGATTGCAGGGAAGTTATATAAATGTAATTTTTTTTAACGTGAGGAGGCATGCGGTCGAGCGTGGCCTTAAGATTCTTCTTTTAATTCTACGAGATCATCAGTGCTTTCAGAGAAAAACTCTTAATATCCTCTTAAAGTCGTGAAGAATACATGATGGAGCCGAAGACCCGAACACATCCTTGCGAAGCAGGCCGCTCTTCATAATGCCTTCCAGAGTGGCCGAAGAACCTGCCAATAAAACCCCCCCCCCCCCCCGTCGCAACCGTTAATAGGATGTTCGCAGTCTCTCCTTCGGTTGCGTTAAAGTCAGGCGGGGAGCCGATGCGATGGGGTATGAAAGGACGGCCGTGCGGCCCTTCACGCCCGCATTTCCCAATCGACAGATTTATGTCTCCGTCCGTCTTCCTCGTCTCTGCGACAGTCCCATTTTCCACATTTTCGGACACGGATGAACCTCGAGAATTACGTGCGCGTGCTTGCCATTCACGTAGGATTACTGTAATGGAGTCCTCTGCGTGTAATTAGTCTCATAGCGTTGAGGAGTATAGGACGGCTCCATAGTGTCTGCCGCTTTTGTAATAGTTCTAATTTAATTAGTGCAAATGTGATTAATTATGTATTAGCGAAAATGTGCAAATGTGGAACTCATCACAGAAAGATGGAGATGCCTAAAAATTCGGGTTTTGCTCAGTAAAGAAGGCATATACACTTTGGATAAAAAAAGAAATTTATCGGGGAAAAATTGAAATATGCAATAATATCGAGAAATACAATTTTAATTTATTCAGAGATTTCCATGGAGTCATTTCCTAGCACTGTCTTTTTTATGGGCATGGCAAAATTTGCGCTTTCCCCAAGGGAATTCGCGAAAAGGCACGCACAATCGTGGGCTACGTACGTCGAAGCACGTCGATCGACTTTGAGAACTGGGTCGATGGGGGAAACCCGTTCGGTTTTTCGTCCTTTCGACTTTTCCGACTTGGGTCTTTCCGGCATTCCAGACCCGTGACGGGTATTCGAAACGTTACATAAGAGTCGGGCCGGTCTGGGCCCCATTGTGCTGGCGCGGTCGTCGGGTACAGGAATGCCCTGGGACGGGAATGAGCATTCCGATTCGTCGCCAGTTTCTCTTCCAGGTGGATGAAAAATGAACCCTTTGAGGGGGGAATGCGAGAAATCACTAAGACACAATGCTAAATTTGTTCATGCTAGCAGAGAAGTATTGTCGAGACTCTACAACAGAAGGAAATGGAAATGCGAAATAGCAAATATCCAAATTATGCGAATTCTTTAGAATATATTAATATATAAACGTTCGAAATTGAGACATATTCTTCAAAAAACCAACTAAACAGACTTAACAACCTGCACATATCTATAGGACCGGATCTTTCTGGTTAACTCCTCCCCTGTTTCTCAACCGATTTCCATCAACGATATTCGCTTTTTAATGTTTTTTTTTATATGTGCCAACTTCTTGAATATTATTTTTAAATTGACTTTCGACCTGACCCCGATGACCTTTCACATTAATTTTCCACCCGAATTCCAAACCGATACATCATTTGAAAACCCTTGACCTCTATTTGAATTCGTTTTTATATTGCAATAACGTTGGAATTTGATCCCTTGGTTTTCAAACAGATTTGAGAGTGTACTGACGCCATCTCTGTACATTTTAGATAACTGCTTCCAGACTACTGTACGACACCAGTTTTCCACATTATAATTCTCATCGAAGCTCACAGTTCTTATTAGTTGTACTGAGCATTTTCGTCCTTCTCTTCACCCGCGGGACTACATATCAAATAATAAGGGTGGGAATAGGGCGTGCAATGGTTGAAAAATGGATATGGATGCATTTGGAGACGCATCTTCACCTTTGCGAGTTCATTCCCTCCCTAAGAGATTCGCATAGCACTCTTGAGGGTGTGAAAATGGGTGATTAAAAAAAAATATTTTCTAAGTATTCAAGTTTTAACATCCCATTCTCGTACATATTCCAATGAATAGGGCATGTGCATTTTTTATTCAATATTCTGAAATTCAACGGTAACTCAACAAACTTCAAGTTCCAGGACGACCGCCCTTGTAGGAGATCCATTATCTATAATGTCAACAATGATCTGAAGTGTATCGCCGATGTTTTGGCAAAATGAGTGAAAAGAAAGGACAGGGTTCCAAAGACCTGAAGTAATTCTGAAATTGGCCCCTTGACCAGTCTTTGAGAGAGGTTCTTCAAGATAAATTGCAATCAAAGTTAAAAGCACTTAAACGATTTTCTACTACCTCAAACAATCAAAGAAGAAATTCAAATAAATGCGACAAATTGCTTGAGTGGTTTTAAAGTTTAGGGAAAGAGCAAGAATACCAAAACAATTAAGAAAAAATTTCATAAAATTAAAGTAAAAACAATATGCTCTTAATTTACATGGAAGCCAGGTTATCATGTTTAGATCATCAGCCTCAATTAACAATCTCATCACACTGAAGACTTGAGACATACACATCTGGAAACGAGTAGGTGTGTTTCCAACGATACGCCAAGGGTATCCATTCTTGGTAATTATCGTAACACGAGTAAGAGCTTACTTCACTGGCAACTTCTCATTTCACTATACGATTTTTTATTACCCCTCCATATAGAAAAGGATTGCATCTATCTGTTAAATCTGTCTACCTATCAAATATTTAGGAACAAGAGGAAGAAGAAAAAAGAAGTACTTGAAAATAGACTAATCATCTTCCAAAAATAAAACAAATGAGAGATTTCATGTCCCCATTATCAAGGAATTATTATTAAAGCAATCCCTCATGAAATGGCATATAGGAAACGTATAGTTATTTATAATAGGAAACCTATACACTTTGCTATCGGTTTTCGAAACACGAAAAACGGCGTGTAGTTACCACCCCATTTCCATACGACATATAAAGTGAGTATCCGAAGTACGTTTCACTACTTCTACTTCTTTTCTACTTCTACTCCTTCTATACCTGAAATGCCTGCTTCGCCTGTCTTTTTAAATGACCGCTTCTAGAGTGGGGCCGCTGGAAGTCATCGGGAGGAAATGGGACTCCAAGGGTTGTACGTGGGAACGCGAAAAGCTACCCTTTCTCCGCGACGACGAATAGCTCTACTCTCCCAGTGGCTCACAATCCCTCCGACTTATTCGAACCTTTAAGACCTGTTTCTTTTCTTCAGAAGGTGCCCAGCCGATCACCTTTTATGATGAATATATAATAAACTTGCTGCCTGCGGCCGCTACGCTGTCAGTCTGATGGGCGGGAATGTGAAAATAATTCAGACCTATAACGGATCCGTGAAATAGGTGTAGGTCCAGCATCTCAATGTAGTTATTATATCCACTACTGCTATCATAAATCCCATTGACTGTACATAATTAATGCCGAATATGACATTTTTCAGGCCACTGCATGATGAAGAATTTCCTTTTGAAATGGGGAAGTAACTTAATGGATACCCTGCATTTTTTCCCCAGAAGCTTCGGGGCAGATTTACCTGAAGTTCGATTACCTCTTATGAAATGTATTCGTGAGTAATTCGACTGGCATTCCCGAAGATCTATGAGTGAAAGAATCGGGGGCCGTTTGCAAGATCCGGGAAGCGTGTTTGGGTTAAGGGGATAACGATAACATCACCACTATCTTGCGACAGTTTTGGGAACCTTTTTGGTTAGCGTAACTGTCTTTCCTGCCATCTTTTTATGATTCATCATT
>CAJPEV010003515.1:0-30156 GCA_905338385.1 Darwinula stevensoni | reverse complement strand
TTTGGCCCACCCTGTATATAGACGTTCGTGACTGACTGACGCTAATTCTAACCATGTCCTAGAACGGTTAGAAATCTGAAACCTGGTACACATGTACCTTTTGGGATGCAGAGTTCAGAAAAAATCCCACTTTGGGGGTACGTGCCCTGGGGGTACACATTTTGGGAGGAAACGTTTTCCTTCATAATATTTCGTGACAGATGAGGATGGCATTCAGAGAGTCAACTGGACGTGCTGTGTTCGGTGGTGTAGTAGTAGCATCTCTGAATGGCAATCAGATGGTCCGGGTTCAATTCCTGGCCGCTTGTTGGCTTTCTTATGGCTTATTTTCCCTTCCATGTCCCGTTACTCAGTCCCCACTATAGCATTATTTTTAATTGAGTAAAATGGAGAGTCATGGAAAGCTGAAACTTGGCATGGACGTGCCTCCTGAGACGATAGGTTCACGAAAAATTAAAAATTTTAGATCCATGTCCTAGAGGCATATTTTTGTGAGCCGACGTTTTCAAGTATTTTTTTTGTATTGGCGTATTGAGCTAGTGTGGAAAGATGAAACTTGGCACACGTATAAGTGACATGATATTATTGAGCTGAGGGAGTATTCAGCTTTCAAGGTGCATCCCCTCCGGGTATAGCTTTTGGGTGGGTCGCTTTTCCAAATATTTTTTTCCGCCAGGAAACAGGGGAAACGTATAAGGCTGAAACTAGGTGGCATGGAGTTCCCGAGTCTACATTTCAGAAGAAAAACAAATTTTCGTTAAAACCCATCAGGGCACATTTTCAGTTCCATTTTCCTGAATATTTATTTTGATCCAACGAAACAGAGGCAGGAAATTTATACTACCCTCAGAAGTACCTGTTTCATGGATGAGTACAGGAAAAATTCTACTTTTGAAATATGTGTCCTTATCGTGGAGGGAAGTAATTCAAAATGTGTTCTCCATCCTTACAAAAAAACGGACACAATAAGTTTGTCACACTAGATATTATAGAAGTAAGGATTTTGATAAATATCAAGACTTTCGTCCCAAAAGTCGCGTATTTCAATGGGGACGTAATTTAATTACGTATTGTCCATTTCGCAAAAAATGAATGAATTAATCACTATCCAAGGTAATGGAGCGCCGAAGCGCGACCATAGCGAGATCGTTTGTCCAAAGGGCAAACAAACTCGATAGTAAGGATATATTCACCACATCTGGGAGGGTTTAAACACCGAAGATCACCTGACTTGGTCAGTCATTGGCTTATCATGTAGGTGGGATTTTTTTAATTATTGCCTAGACTTAGTGATCATTTGCCCTAATATTTTATTCCCAGGCTCTGTGCTAAGCTCCCACTTCATTATTTATTAGGGTGAAGGTGATCCTGAAGCTGTGGATGCAGTCCAAATGTAGGATATGAAGTAATATAATGAAAGGGGTCCCAGATTTCCTAGCTCAAGCCTGTTGTGGATCAAAACCATACCTTCACCATTTTTTCATTCTTTATTTGGACATGTCAGTGATTTCATGAACTTATTTACTTAGTATGGCCTGGAATGTTTGGAAATAAAGTAATTAACTTTTTAATTCATCAATCAATTAACACATTCTATTTTTTGTGCAAGGTTTTAGACCATGACAATCAATGTGAGACCACTCTCACCTTCACCCGATTTCTCCTTCATGGTTAGGTGATTCGGTAAACTGCGCATTATACTGTATATGTGGATGTGTCATATTACACTTAAAGACAGTGCAGTTAATGGTTTGAATAATGGATAGAGCAGGCAGTAAAAGTGTCAATGTTTTCTAAAAAAAGATTTTTGATGCCTTACATGAGAGAGCAGGCATTTCACTTTAATCATGTATTTACCCTTGAAGGATGAATGTAAAGAAAATAAAACAGCATTCAACAAATGACAGAAAGAACTTGTCATCAATAAAAAAATGAAGAGGAATAGGAATTTTCGGTGTTTCTTTCATTGGCGCCTGGAAGCATTGCATTTTAAACGTTGCACTTCAACTGTTGGAAGCTGCGAGGGCACTACCAGCAATTCAGATTTGCCTCAGTGAAAATAATACTGTACGAAGGATGTTGTCAGAAGGGGCTGGGAACAATTTCTGGAGATCACATGATTTGACATAATAAAATAGATGCCGACCAGAGTATTAATGGCTGTTTCAGCTTTACCGTATGAGAAATTGTACATGGTATATGATATTTTTTCAGATATCAGCAGATTTTCTTTCCATTCAATGTTTTTTTTTCAATTAAATGAGTCTGACAGCTTGAAGAGGACCTTCCCTGTCCAAATGATTACAGTGACTCATTGGGAGAAAAGAAGGGCCTTCTCAGAGGCGCGTGAAGATCGACTTTGAGCTTTTCTTCCATGAACTAGTAGATAAGGAGCTACAGTTGCCCTTTAAGGAAGACAAGCTAAGAGATGTGAACAATTACAGTGAACAGATAGAGTGTTTTCTCTGGTCTTCAAACGATAAACCCTGAGTAGACGTGGAGAGACTTTCCTGAAATTCTGGACTTAATGGGTAGAGGGGACAATCATAAAAGAGCTTTCTTGCATCCAATTACATTCAATCGGCGATGAAATTCCCTTCATAATGAAGTATAGCTTGGAGCAGAACTTTAAGAAATTATCTAACTCACTGTAGTGTGCACCTGGATATAGTTGATAGAATTCCCTGCCTGCATTGCTATATAGTGCAAGTTATTCGTGGTTTTCCCCTCATGCATAGCTAAAACTCGCACCGGCTGCGCTTACCAGTGTAGGCAAATCTGATGGCTATCAAAAACTCGTAAACTTATGTATTCAGTGTTGGTCAAAATCTATCGTTTATAATGCGAGGCCACCAGACAAATCGCAGAAATCAACATTAAATTACTTATTTCTTAATTTTAGTGCAAACATTTTGCTGAGCATAAGCGTAGCAAGGAGGGAAAAAGAGTGGAGGGGCAGGGGAACTCTGAGATATTGATGATGTTATTATGCATTTATGGGGCTTTTCCTTCTTTTTTGGCTTATTTTCTTCAAAAGTGGGGGGAGGGGGGCAGTGCCCCCCTTTCCCCTGATGCAACCCCACTGTCGCTGAGGATGTTGGTGATAAAAAGAAATTACCATGGCCAGTAACTTTGGGCGGATTTTACTGGAATGCCAGTGCAGGTGCAAAGGGCAAAGATGAAGCTCCGATAATCGTTCACTGAGACTCGAATTTTGCAACAAATTTACCTATGCTCAGCATAGGGTAAAAGATTGTTGGGTAAAAGATCCCGTGATGGGCCACTTAAGGATGTATTTGCTCTTTGAAGTTCTATCTGAGTAGTAGCCCGTGACAATGTATGGATTGCCAGAACCCTCCTTCAAGTAAATATGTCATGATATGGGTGTGCATGCTATGCATGCTTAGTTCTTTAAAAAATTTTCTGCACCGTGGCCCATCACTGGGAGCTGGCCCATCACTGGGTATTTCACCCTACTTGCGGCAGATATCTATGCGTACATCTTTTGCAAAAGCTCGAGAGACTCAGTGACTAATTTTCAGAGCTTCATGTTTGCCCTCTGCTCCAGTAAAATCCTTTCCAGTAAAATCCGTCGAAAGTTACGAACCATGGCAATTTCTTTTCATCACCAACAGAGTTCCTAAAGCGAAAGACCACTAAAATGTTTACGAGTCTCAAAGTGAACATCGTTGATGCCTGACGCAGAGTGTCCAACGATTTCGACGAGTGTTATTTTAGTAGCAAAGTTCCATTCCTTTTTGATCAGCCTAATATATTGAAGGAAATATTGATAATATATTGGGTTGGTCGGAAAGTTCTTGCAGATTTCGCCTTTTCTCATTTGTAAGCCTCACGAAATATTTAGAATTTTCCCGCTTCGCCTATAGTCTAAAAATATAAATATTTTCAATCCCTTACCGTCAAGTATGAGCCAGAAGTTCGACCTTCACCCACCTCCATGAGTTCCATCTGGAAGAGAAGGCAGCCGACGCCCATCGCCGTCTTTGCCAGGCATTTGGGGAAGGAGTCATCAGTGAGAAGACGTACTTCAATTGGTTCGCTCGCTTCAAGTCTGGAAACTATAGAGTCGAAGACAAGCCGAGGTCGGGACGCCCGTCGGAGTTGAATGATGAGGTGCTACTACAACTCCTGGAAGCCGATCCCCGCATGACCACTCGCTACATGGCGACAGTCCTCGGGTGCTCCCACTCCACCATCGAACACCGCCTGTTCACGATCGGGAAGGTCTCGAAGCTCGGGAGTTGGATACCCAATGCTTTGACACAGAAGGACCTCTGACACCTGTGCACTTCTCTTCCGCCGACGGCGCTTCGACTGGCTCGACGACGTCGTCACGGTGGATGAGAAGTGGGTGATGCACGCGAACCATAGTCAGTGGGTAGACGCCGATGAAGAGCCGCAGCCGGAGCCTAAAGGTGAGCTGCACCCCGCAAGGTGATGCTCTCCGTGTGGTGGGACGTGAAAGGTGTCGTTATGTTCGAGCTGCTTCCTCCCAGAACCACCATCACGGCTGCCTACTACTGCGACCAACTGGAGAGAATGAGCCGGAAACTTTCAACCAGAGACGTGGTAAATATACCTAGACTGGACAGGCCAATGGAGAAGGCCAGGCAGCCGCACGCCGATTAGAAGGGTCAGCCGCCATCGCTCATGGCGTCAAGTCGACCAATAAACGCATAGCTTTCCAATTCATGACGTCACACTACACAGTTTTGACGCTTTCCAAGATGACCNGCTGATTGATACTGATCTAATGTGAAGTTGGAGGTAGCTATCAGAAAACTTATGAATACTGCTACAAAGTAGCCAGGTAACAACTAACTCACGACTTAGCTGACAGAACCTCGAGAGTGTCCTCCAACACGTCCTCACGCTACGAACGCTCGACCAAGACTGAGGTGCTACTACAACTCCTGGAAGCCGATCCCCGCATGACCACTCGCTACATGGCGACAGTCCTCGGGTGCTCCCACTCCACCATCGAGCACCGCCTGTTCACGATCGGGAAGGTCTCGAAGCTCGGGAGATGGATACCCAATGCTTTGACACAGAAGGACCTCGACCAGCTTTCCGACACCTGTGCACTTCTCTTCCGCCGACGGCGCTTCGACTGGCTCGACGACGTTGTCACGGTGGATGAGAAGTGGGTGATGCACGCGAACCATAGACAGTGGGTAGACGCCGATGAAGAGCCGCAGTCGGAGCCTAAAGGTGAGCTGCACCCCGCAAGGTGATGCTCTTCGTGTGGTGGGACGTGAAAGGTGTCGTTATGTTCGAGCTGCTTCCTCCCAAAACCACCATCACGGCTGCCTACTACTGCGACCAACTGGAGAGAATGAGCCAGAAACTTTCAACCAGAGACGTGGTAAATATACCTAGACTGGACAGGCCAATGGAGAAAGCCAGGCAGCCGCACGCCGATTGGAAGGGTCAGCCGCCATCGCTCATGGCGTCAAGTCGACCGATAAACGCATAGCTTTCCAATTCATGACGTCACACTACACAGTTTTGACGCTTTCCAAGAAGACCGCGCAGGCCTAGACCTAGGCCTACCTGATCTTCAGAGACGATGCATGGTATTTTGAAAATTGATTAATGCCACCTATTCCGTCTTTGACGCTCTCCAAGAAGACCGCGTAGGCCTAGACCTAGGCCTACCTGGTCTTCAGAGACGATGCATGGTATTTTGAAAATTGATTAATGCCACCTATTCCGTCTTTATTTTCATTGCACTCAATAATAGGAGGGCGTATTATCAGTTCCCCATGCAGTTAGGCTCAGGGTCTACATGAGACTGTTCAGCAGGATATGAAAATTCCGCCACACCTAAGGTTAGACCCCGCAAAAGTGTCAATAGTTATCAAGCCAGATTCATCATTGTAAGACCTGATATCCAACCCAGTCAGTGGTCTTTCATAGTATACGAATCCTGAACACATTGACCATGTGCGCCTCAGTAAATCCCATGCCTCATCCTCTCCTTGACGCCATCAGTAATGGCCGCCAGCCCTTCAAATCGGCGTGAAATCTTCGACTGCCATGTCCAGTCTGGGTATATTTACCATGTCTCTGCTTTCAACGGCTCGGCCGGGACGTGACAAAGTACTGTTCCACCAAGACAATGCCCGGCTGCATACCGCAAAGATGACCCGGCTCAAACTCCTCGCTCATGGATAGGACACCGCACCCACCGTACTTCCCGGACTTTGCTCCGTCAGACAACTACCTTTTCCGCGCCCTGCAGAACCGCCTCAAAGAGAACAAGTTCTACGACCAGTAAGACCTCGAATGCTACTTGCGGCAGTTCTTTGAGTCTCAGCCCCCATCGTTCTACCACGGCGGAATCCATTCCCTGGCTGGAAGGGGAGACATGTAGTGGAACACAATGGTGCTTCCATTGTTGACTGATATTGTATAGTTCCTGAATAAAATTGTTTTCTCAAATATTGTCTGAAACTGCAAGAACTTTCCGGCCAACCCAATACATACATGTTCGATACCATTTTTCTCAACTTAGTGGGGTCGCGGTGCGAGCATACCTAGGAGAGTCCTCCAATGATTTCGATCCAGGGCAAAAGACTTAAGCTCTGCTGGTTGGATGCCGAGCCCCTCATGACGAACTCGACCAACGTAATCACTCCACCTTTTTACGAGATCTAACAGGTCTTTTGCTGGTCACCTTGGTCTGGAAGACTCCTATTGGGAGTCTCTCTGGGCGCATGCGGCAGACGTGTCCAAACCACCTGACCTGGAGCCTGTCGAACCCGAGAAACACTGCTCTACGTGGAGGTTCTCGAGGATGTCAGAGTTCCGCATCCGATCATGGAGCGCGTTCGCAACCACTCGACGCAAAAACCTCATTTTGGCAGCTTGTATCCGCGATCTGGTTCTTTCGGTCATTACCTTAAGTTCATGATCATAGGTGAGCGTTGGGAGATAAGCACTCTAAAAAACTGCAAATTTGGCTTCCCTAGAAACTTCGATATGGCAACCAGATATATAGCTACATTTCCCACAGAATTGCAGAATCCTTGGGGATGTGGTTGTCGATCTCGTTTCTCTATAGCCCATCAATCGAGTACCAGACCCCGAGGTACTTGAACTTCTCCACCTCTTCCAGTGGGACTCCCACTGACATGTTTAATCAAGTTTATAGTTAATTGTTCCTTATTTGTCATTGTATGATATTAAGATAAAGTGATTAATTGGGAATTCTTTGCCGTTTCGCTTCAGTGATGGCGAATTCTCCAGGAAAAGATAAACGGATGGCAGATGCAGAAACAGTATCCGTGATACTTTTAAAGTACCAGGAAGACTTGCTGCACACAAACCTCGAACAAGTTATTAAACATTTACGTGAAGATGGTGTCATTCAGCAACATGAGTGGACGGACTTAGTGGACAAGCCTAAAAAGGAAATTTTGAAATTCCTCCAGAAACACCTCCCGGGGAGAGGAGACAATGCATTCCCGAAATTATTGAACTGCCTGGAAAAGGTGGACCAAAGGATCCTTGCCAAAAAGATTCGAGATGGTGAGTTTTTAGCTTTAATACCTCTGACTATTTTCATTGCCGGTATAATGGAATGAGCATGGTCAAATATTCAGAACTACATCCTATCTCCGAGCTGAATCAGTTTACTGCGATTTTGATCATGGGGATAATTCGGGGTAAATTTCCATGTTTAAGGTATTTAGAGTACGATGCAAAAACCTTGACGAATGTAGCAGCAACAATTTCCTCAATATGACAGTACTGTATCATGAAGAAGTTTTGATGCTCGAAATGAGTGCAATTCCAGGGATAATGGGAAAAAAACTTGGAACATGAACCCTTGCTCCTGCCTATATTCCCCTGGTTTCTCTATCCTGTTAATAGCGGGGATACAGTTAATTCAGAAAGAAAATCATGCATTGTTTGCTAGGAGTTCGAATCACTTCATTACAAGGGCAAAACGATTTTTGTAGCTATTGCGTGGAAAAGATCTTCCATAGCATATCTCCATAAATACCTTATAAAGTTTCAGTTGTGAATCAATGAGATTCAACGCAAAGGGGGGAAATTCTGATGTGCATGTAACTCCCCCGGGAGTCGTTACAGCGATTGTAGAGAGAACTATTTTTGTTCATGGATCATTGACCCTCTTAATGTTAAAGACTTATTTCTCAGCCCAGCCCTGAGTATGAAAAATTGTTCTCGTTCCTGGTTCCTTATAGGGGTGACAGAGAGCAGCGTTTAAGCATGCCACTTGAACACAGTAGACATTCAGTGAAAACACCATGGCACGTTTCCCTCATACCTCGCCGTACATTGCAGAGCTAGGAGGGTTAACCCAGTAATGCCACTTCAACTCTCCAATGGAAATAGAAGGGTATCATCACCCTATCCCGGAGATAAAGTGATGTGGTTAGTTAGATGTTCGTAATGCAGCAATTGTGACATGGTGCACGTGACAGTTGCATTCTTAACAAAGCTGCACTCAGCATTCACATACGCATCGGACGTGCGGCTTTTTGTATCCCTGATGCGTATAAATGAAGGCCTACCACTACCTCCTGTTGTCAACCATGCAGAGTACCATTCAATGCCACTTGCTGGTACATTCCCCAGTTAAAAAATCGCGGCTTGTCCCTGGATGTCCATCTATTCAATTTTAATCCGCCAATATCGGTAAAAAATTTGCAAGAATTAAGATATTCCTTCTCACTGTAATAGATACTTTCAGAAACAAAACAACAGTACTTCTTATAGGACACCCTGTACAATGCTTATGCATTGGACTTACCAATATAACTGAGAGAAAACTCGGACCTTTCCGGAGGAAGGAGGACATGAATAATGAACACGAAAGATCATCTTTTTGATAAGGTGTTGCCGATGCACTCATTTGCTAGACAACTTACTAGCATGTTCAACAGTAGTTGCAAAATCAGACTTTTTCCTTTTAGCACAAATTATTTGTTCTTGAAAAATTTTCACAGCGGTCCAGGAGCGACCTGATGGAAATCGGGATGCCCAGGTTCGACAATCTGAAAACCTTAATCAACCTTCAGAAGAATTTCACATTAGGTAAGTCCTAAATGACAGACATGTTACTTGGGCAGTCGCAACTAAGTTAAGGATGAGCCACATTGCAAAGTATATTGGTCTCCCCCCAAAAATAAAACGTTGTTGGTTCAAGGATAAAAGAAGGCATGAATGAAAGGCACACTACGACAAAAGCACCAATCCTAAATGTATGGGGGGGGGGGCGAAAAAAGGGCACACTTTTCAAAACGATTTTCCAATGTGATGTTTTCAGATTTAATTTCTTGTAACCTGCAGTGGAAAAAGAAAGAAATTAGCTAGGACTAAATTAGCTAGTGCTTTTTTGACGATCTGAAATATGTTATATGGTGACTTAGAAAAAATGATTGAATTTCGGTTATGAAAAATTGGCTTTGCACTTACAGACCGTCTACGGTGACAGAGGTCAATGTTCTTCATGTGGCTAGATGTGTCCCCCCTCTGCTCAGACAATTACTCGCAGCCTTTTGGTCCAATGTTGAATTGCTTTTGCAACTGAATCTTGCTGAGTTGCTCCTAACACATTGGAATGCGTTGTTTGAGCAGGTCGACGGTTTAAATGTCGGCACCATCGTACATCATTTGCTGCAAATAGCCCCAAAATAAATAATCGACTGGATTTATATCGAGGCTGTTTGGCGCCCACAGGTCAGGCTCGATGAATTCAGCACAATTGCCATTGAGGTAATGCAAGATCGCTTTTGGACGATGGGCCCAAGGCTCCATCTTGCACGAATGTGTAGCTGAGCGATTGGTGTTTGATTTTTATTTATGTATAGAATGCCTATGCGAAAGAAGAATTGTCAGGAATTTAAGTGAGGTGGTTGGTAGATGGTGTCAGGGCATGCTTGTTTAGCCACGTGATGGCATCAGCACCAGCGGCGAGCAGAGTGCGTAGGCCACCATGGAGGCAAGTAATTGGACAGTCGTTCACTATGTGCGATATTGTTTGCGACTCACCGTATACGCACAGTGGGCTATCAAGGAGTCCCCATCAGTGGTCATTAGCCGCATAACGCCCGTGACCTGTCCGGAAGCGATTTAGAAGGGTCCACAGTTTCCGTGGAAGGTGGAAGCCTGGTGGTTCGACCGAAGGGTCGTCAACTATCTGGTGATTTGTCACGGTCGACTTGGCCCACTCCTCACTACAGCGCTGCTCCACTGACACCGCTTGGCCTGTTGGTAAGATGGCCCATGATGTCGGGATGGGAGACGATGAGTTGGTGGATCGAAGAGATCAGAGTGGAAAGGCCATGCAGGATTTGCTTTAGCAAAAGCCATCATATTTGCGGTGGCAACCTCACGGCGTAGTTGCGGTGGGGCTATCCCTTCTAAGAAAGTCACACTCTTCCAACACATGTGGAACGCATGTGGTTGGAGGTGGAATTTCCTCACGAGGAATATCCACCCCAGTGGATTTGGCTGGGGATGGAATTTCCTAATGAGGAATAGGGTAAACACCCCAGTTTTTAGCCACTTAAGCCCTAGTTTTTGGCCGCACTGACACGACTCCCATACGAAGTGGACACCCTGTGCACGCACCAATGCAAAGTATCCTGTGAAAGTGGAATTGACGATGCTCAGGAGAGAGAGATGCTCAGCAGACAGCGTCTAACCGACAGCTATGGAGAAATTAAGCTCTAGTGGAATCCGTGCCCGAAAGATGTATCCATAATCCATGGCTGGATAAGAAAAGTGTGGAGAAAGAGAAAATTCCACAAAGACTGGGAGAATTCACTGAGTAAATTGGATCACGTTTTGTAATTCGAGCCTGTGGACGTAAACCAAAACCAACTGTCTTAACTGGCCCCTGATCGACAGAAAAAATGAGAAAGGGAAGGAGACGGCAGTGAAGAGGAGAGACACAGTCGACCAAAGAATTGGTGCGCACCTTCGGCTCTCCATTACCTTGGATAATGATTTATTCATTTATTCTTTGCGAAATGGCAAACACCTACTTAAAGTTCGTCCCATTGAAATACCTGACATAAGGGGACGAAAGTCTTGATGTTTTTATTATAAAATTCATTATTTCAATTATTTCTAGTGTGCTTAACTTGAAGTCTTTTCATGTGTCCATTTTGTGAGGGCGGAGAATACATTTTTAAATACTGTATATACTTGCCTCCAATAATCTACGCTAAGGGTGCATATTTCAAAAGTAGGATTTTTCTTGTACTCAGCCATAAAACAGGTACTTCTGAGGGAATTTTAAATTTTCTGTTTCTGTTTCGTTGGATGGAAAGTTAATTCAGGAAAACGGGACTTTAAAAAAGTGCATTGATGGGTTTTAACGGAAATTTCTTCTTCTCCTGAAATATAGACTCAGGGAACTCAATGCCACCCCGGTTCAGCCTTATACGTTTCCCCTTTTTCCTGGCGGGAAAAAAATATATTTGGAAAAGCGACCCACCCAAAAGTTGTGCTCTGAGGAAACACACAAAAAGTTGAATTTTTCCTCATAGTAACATCGCGTCCGTTATGCTTGTACCACCTACTGTTCTATTTCTGCCCCGTTTGCTTGGATATTAAAATTTCATTGCAAATGTTACGTCCCCAATAAATATGCCCTCCAAAAATATTTGGAAATTTGACATTTGACATTTGAACTGAGTGCTTCACCAGTCACGTTCTTGCCATGTTACAGCTTTCAAGGATCTCCGTATGATTGAAGCAAAGAGAACTATTTAAAAATATGTTCCCCGAAAAGGTGTGCCACAATGGCGTGTATCACTAAAGTGGAATTTTTTCTGAACTCACTATGTGAATAGCGACTTATGTCAGTCAGTCAGCTACTCATGATCGTCTATATATGATATGAAAGTAGAATTGTTTCTTTACTCAGCTATTCATTAGGTACTTCTTTGCCAAGGTTAGACTTTCTAGCACCCTCCGTTTTGCTGTATCAGAACATTCAGGAAAATTTGCAAAATATGTGCCCTCGGGCGTTTTAACCGAAAAGTACAATTTTTGCCGAAATCAAACCTCAGTGAACTACATGCGCACAAAGTTTCAATATAATACGTTTGCCCTTTTCGCTGGTGAAAAATCATGTTTGGAAAAGCCAACCCGCCCAGAAGCAATGCCCGGAGGGGATGCACCATGGAAGCTGAATGCTCCCTCAACTCAAAAATATCAGGTCACTATTACGTGTGCAAAGTTTCACCTTTCCATTTCTGTCCAATTCGCTATGACAATTTCTTTTTTTTTAAACATTGCCCCTCGAGAAATCCCCCCCCCCCGTGGATGTATCAAGACTTAACATGTTTTTTTAACTCCTTATCTTGGTAGTCACATTCATACAAAGTTCCAGCTTTCCATGTCCATCGGTTTAACTAATGCAAAAAATTGCGTGAAAACATCAGTGTGGAATGATGAAACTTGGCACATTACTACCTATTGAGATTATTGGGATGCATTGGGATGAAGAAAACTTCAGACTTTAGAAGTAAATGCCCTGGGGACACAAATTTCAAAGGCAGATGTTTTCAACTAATTTTTTTACATCAGTTAAACTGATAAACATGGAAAGCTGATTAGAAGATTATTGGAGGGAAATATTTCAAATGTATTCTCCATCCTTCGAAAAAGGGACACAAGAAAAGATTTAAATTTAGGCACACACAGAATCATAGAGGTAATGATTTTGATAAAAATCAAGACTTTCGTCCCCTTATGTCACATATTTCAATGGGGATGTACTTAAAATACATGTTTCCCAATTCGCAAGAAACGTATGAATTAATCACTATTCAAGGTAATGGTTCGGGCAAACAAACTCGCTAGTATATTCTAAATATGAAAAAGAACATTTTATCTGCTTCCTAATACCCTTCCGAATGCCTTTCGCGCATATACAGGGTGGGGCAGGTAAATCGGGAAAAACTATAATGAAAATTAAGAAGACATGTTTTGCAAGCAAAAATCAATATATTGAAATGAAAATTGGCACAGAAGCAGTGTTTGCGTAAATATGATATAAAATGGACAAAAAAGTTACATTCATTTTACGTAAAATTAACATAAACATGCAGTTTTGGGTAGATTCTCAGGATATATAGATAGCTGCCTGGCCTGAAGCATTCCCCCAGTGTTCGACCAGAGTTCATGCAGTCTTTAGATGCCAATCTGTCGATCGAATTCTCCCAATTTACAAGGAGGAGATTGGTTGATACCTCCAAATTAAATAAATATTCTATATATGAAAAAGAACATTTTCTCTGCTTCCTAAATGTCGCACTTAATGCTCAGTTAAAGTCAAATATTAATTTGAGTTAATCATGATACCAAAAAATTACCTTATATTTACAGGTACTATGACCACGAGAGAAGCCGTCACAATTCAAATAGTGGAGATAATGAAGATAGCCCAAGTGCCCCTAAGAAGAGGCGTGTTCAAGTAAGAAAAATGATCATTGACTTGAAAATAAGGAACTCCAGTAAATGAGAAACTTTTAAAACAGGAAGAAAATGAATTAGGCCTAATCAAAAAATTCATTTCAAAGATGAATATTTATCATAGCCGTCACTATTCAAATAGTGGAGATAATGAAGGCAGCCCAAGTGCCCCTAAGAAGACGCATGTTCAAGTAAGAAAAATGATCATTGACTTGAAAATAAGGAACTCCAGTAAATGAGAAACTTTTAGAACAGGAAGAAAATGAATTAGGCCTAATCAAAAAATTCATTTCAAAGATGAATATTTATCAAAGATAATGTGATTCATTGAAGGAATCTGCTTCAGGGAAAGAAAAAATGTTTGAATCCTCTTAGGTGTATCATGCATTCATTAAAAGCTAATTATCAATTATGCCCAATTTCAAGGCAAACTTTCATAGAAGTTTTCCTGATGAAGTGAATATGGAATAAAGGATGGCGAATTCATGCAAGTAATGCGTGACTTACACGTGTAACGCTCGCGCTCGTCTGGCGTAGCCGGTAGTATTACTCGTACGTCGCTGTAATTTAATAGCTACCCGCAAACTACCTTGACCGTCGCGAAACAAGAAAATTAAAATTAAAAAAGGATATTAGAAATTGTCCTTTTGGGATGGTTCGTATTGGTCGGACTGTGGCTGTTAGACAATGATTCCAACAGACTGAGTTTTCGCAGGATTTCGTTTATTCTATCCTAGGCTCTCATCGACAAAGTACCCAAAATGAGATTATACAAGATCCTCCTTTCGCTTTTAAAGGTGAATGAACAAAAATGAAAGAACTTCTACGAACAAGAAAATGGTTCAGCTCACCCCCTCGATGCATCACTTTCGCGAGGTCTCGTGATTTGTTCAATCACGGCTAAACAACGAAACCGGAAGGGGTTGCTCGGGCTCCAACCCTCCGCACGCCCACAATCCGATTTAGGCTTTAAAGGTGAATGAACAAAAATGAAACAACTTCTACGAACAAGAAAATGATTCAGCTCACCCCCTCGATGCAGCACTTTCGCGAGGTCTCGTGATTTGTTCAATCACGGCTAAACAACGAAATCGGAAGGGGTTGCTCGGGCTCCAACCCTCCACACGCCCACAATCCGATTTCGGCCTTGCTATATCTATACGTCCCTTCTGGCTCCAACCATCAAGGAACAGAATCTGGCCCCAACCAGATCCACCCAAGCCCGGCTACAACCAGCACTTAGGCACCTTGGCTCCAACCAAGTAGAAATAGAAAGGCTCTGATTTACCAACAGGGGCCCTAACCCGGTGCCTGATGATAGCAGCAGCAGCCAAGTCCGGAACCCTTCACCAACATCTACCTCCTCCTCCTGTCCGCCCTCCAAGTCGAGTCTTTTTATACTCTTCTCCATGACTGTCCACGTCACGGTAAACTCAAACGTTGAATGGTCGGAAAGCCGGAAGGATGTTACCGAAAATGGATTCAGGAGATTTGGGGGAAAGTGGTCGACCTCTGATCCCTCTTGACAGCGGAATCGCGGCAAAGCCATAGATTTCACGAAGGCCGCCAGTCCGTCCTCATTTGTCGCTGTCCTATTTTTCTGTCATTCTCCTTTGTTAGTGATGAAAGGACACGTGTAGAGGGGAAGTAGCGATTAATTTCAACTCCTTCGGACCTTAGCTTGGCGCCTGACTAGGGGGGGAGGCGATAAGTCATGGCGGGCGCTACATCCGCCCCTGCTCTGAAAAAGTGTGGTATTCCTTACGGAGTGCAACACTTTCATCCCCTGCTCCGGGAGTGTTCTGCTCTTGGTCCTCCACCTCCTCCCACCGTTCCTGGTTCACCAGAGAGTCCTCAAAGAGTAGGTCCTCAATCTGTCGCTTCGTGCCCGCCGAGCCTAGGTCGACCTCGTAGGAGACTATGCAGTTTGGACGGAACACTTGCGTGTAGAAGGCTCAAGAATCCTGGTGACTTAGTAAAGTCATATTTAATTTAGGGGTGCTGCATGGAGGGAGGTATTACAAAAGACATCTTTCAATATGATTAGTACACATCTTCACGATGGGTCCCAAATGTGGACCACTAATCCCGTGGTTAGTAAAACTCAACCACTAGTTTACACAAAAATTACATCTTTGTTTACTAGACATCCACTTCATCTTCGTCTTGGGAATAGGCTATGTCAGAGAACGGACTAGGGCATTTAGGAACAGAGGTATTCATTCTCTTTCGAAAGGGAAAAGGGCTCCATTCACCCCTGACATTCCCTCTCAAATTGATCCACAGCATATACAACAAGATCATGGCACAATTGACAATACGAGGTGCAATGAACAGTCTCCAATCATACCATCTGAAGGTGTTATGCAAAATTCCTTTACAGATGTTAAGGCTTTGTTGTAATTCTTGGATGTCGATTCCAGAATGCATATGCTCTAAATTTGCCACCTCATCGACATTCAGTTGGAGCATATCAAACACAGTCATATAGAGCCTGATAGACATCGGACATTTCAATAGGGGTCAAAACATCACTAACTTTTGGCAATACTAGATTGGTTTCCTGGGTGAGATTTTCATAATTACTGCGTCCTATATAGCTCAAGGGGAGGACATGGTTGGTTGCATGGACACTGCATTCAGGGCGAAGCTGAAGAAATCCCATTCCGCGAACAATTTCCGTATGAGAATTGTAAATCGACGTCATCCTGACACTCCTTTCCTGGTCCATTGGGCAACGGGCAGTTAATTGTATAGGATCTGGGACAGAGAAAGCCCACTTGCCACTTTCATCCGTCCCATAAAAGTATGGCTGTATGTGGCGCAAAATACGTCTTGTACACAGTTTAGAAGGAAAAACATTCTGTTGCATCAACAGACTATATTGACATGAATTTTCTGGGAATTTCCTGATAGCAATATTAGGTTGACATATTGCTAAGGGGCCCAGTATTCACCCTTCAACTTCGTCGGCATCCAGTTCAAGGATAGCTTGTCTATTGCTATTCACAGCAATGTAAGGATTTTTCAATGTCGATGACCACAGAAAGATTCAGTTTAGGGATATGAGCCGGAAAAGGGATAGCATGGTAAAAGTCGAAGTAGTTATCCATGGACTTCAAGGGGATGCTGACGAATAATCTAAGAGCTCCCGGCTTCGCAGCTGTCTTGACCTCAGTCCAATGATTGCATATCTATACGTACATATCTTCTAATCGTGGTGATGTGACAAAGGTCATGTCTGCCAGTAGCAGGAGTTGGATTTCTTTTAAAATTTTGAGGAATGTTCCAGGTGAGATGAAGAATGGACTTCGCTGTTTTCGCGCCGTCACACCAAGGGCTTTAGCTAATCTACAGCATTTACTTCGTTTTGGATTTCAGAAAAGAAAAACTGCAGCATTCGCGCAGCTGTGCTGGGTAAGCTAAACTTTATTAACCATCTCCGGTTCTCACGCTGATCCATGACCAGTTGATATTTCGACCCCTTTACCTGTTCAATAAGTTTTCCAGTATCTATGGCTAATTTCGTGATTGCTTGTGCTTCCTTCTCCACATTCACATTGGTAGCATCCAATGCAGAAGCCTGAAGGTGAGCTAGACGTATGGCCGTATCAGCCTTTAGATTGACCTGGTCGATAGCGTCACTCAGGTCCCGTAGATCGTCCTCCTCCAATGTTCCAAACAAAAATTTTAGAATCTAACCCCCAACTCCATTTAATGCAGATCTTTTTCTTCGACTCAGAACAGCCACAGTTTCCTGTTGGATATGGAGAGTGGATAGCACTTCCTGAATACCCATCTTCATATGCTCTACCTCCCTGCTCAGTAGCATCACCAAATCCTCTAGCAGCTTTGCGTCGTTTCTCTTTGGGTCCTTAGCGGTGTCGGAAGGCAGCCCCTGCTGAAACCTTGGCCATATCTCGTCGTGTAGGAAACCCTCGAAAGTCTGTAATTCGGTGAGGAAACTAGAAACCACAGTTTTATACCGTATAAATGGGACTTCGACGATTAGGGTCCATTTATCGCCTGATATTAGAAAACTCCCCTTCTTGATGAAAATAATTCCCTTATCAAGTCCCGATGCCTCAATTCTCGATGCATTCCATCCCAATGGCCCCTCCGTGTGTCCCTTTTCAACGCTTCCGGTCAGCAAGTAATTGGCAGCCACCACATGGATTAGCACGATTAAAACATGAACCACTGACTCATCTCCATATCTGCAATGTTTTATTCCCACTTCAAAAATCTGGAAGACAAAAAGGGTGCCTTGATTATGTCATCTTGACTCCTTTTTACTCTTCTTCAAACGCAAGGCTTAACAGCCGCTGCGCCAAAAGTCTCTTCCCCCTGTTCCTTTCTGTTGGGAGACTCAGGCAATTAATTTCGAGGCTTTCCCTCTCGAGGCCGTTACTACAGAAGATCTGGAGTAAAACCCTTCCGTCATTTCATTTATCAAGGGAACGACGGCGTCCCCCTCATTTTCCTGGCTTATGGCTTGCAATGGCAAAATTTCCAGTTCAGAATCGCCCTCCGCGTCCTGGTCCTCTGAAATATCAGGATCATCTTGCCCTACTTGATCCGCCCAGCGGACTCGCTTTTGCCCTTGCTCTTGGTTTACCTTGGGGGCACGAGAAGAAAGCATTACTCACGACATGTCGGGCACGGACCCACGACTCCACATCGCGTATCCTCCCTGACCCTGGCCTTGCCCTGCCGTCCTTTCTACGATGTTTTTGTGCCCACGTGAATCGGTCGGGGTCTCTCTCCTCCCATTCAACTCAGTATTCTCCGCAGGTAGTAATGAATTTCCAGGAAACAGGACAGGAAATTTGTGCCTCTGTCCGTGAGTAATTTCTGTGGCACACCTTGCCTGGCTATGATCTCTGAAATGAACGCCCACGCTATAGTCTCCGATTTTTTATTGGGAAGTACCACACCCTCGTCCCATTTGGACAAATAGTCGCTAAACAGGAGCAGATATTTGTTTCCTTCGGCTGTCAATGGCAGTGGCCCAAGAATGTCCATGCCTACCAACTCGAAGGATTGGCTGACAGCTGTGAATCTGAAGTGGGGATGGTTTTGCATGGGGACTTGTCTTTCGCTCCTGACACGAAGGACAAGAAGCTACATATTTCTTAACATCCTGAGCCATCCTTTCCCACGTGAACTGCTGCCTGATTCGGTGGAGGGTTTTCTTATAACCAAAATGGGCTGACAAGGGAGGGACATGGTTTAGTTCTATCACCTTCCTAACCATACTGCTAGGAACGACAACTCGCTCACGAACTTCCTGGTTCGGACGATAGGAAGGGGGCAGGTGTTTTCGATACAACACGTCTGCATAGACAAAATACTCCGAGTTGTCGCCGCCTCCCCGTTCATCCCGCTGCTCGCATCTAGTCACTAATGCCTTGATTTTATGGTCTAGCCTCTGCTCATGGCTAATTCTCTGCAAGTCGTATGCTGTTTCCCATTTTACTTCGCTGTCCCCATTTGGTTCAGTATCCTCATTCTCATCTTCGACCTCAACGAGGTTGATTCTAGACTCCAATTTGTCTACTGACTTATACTCATCATCTCGTCCTGGCAGCCGGATCCTGCTGAGAGCAGCGACGTTTGAATGGACCCTTCCCGGCCTATGTATAAAGTCAAACTCAAAATCCTGATGCAGAATACTCCAACGTGCCAATTGGCTATTTGTCGACTTCCTCATTTTCAGAAGCCACCTCAAGGGCGCATGCTCAGTGACTACGAGAAATGCCCTGCCATAGAGGACTACGGACTTTCGTGCCCACGTTGAACCTATGGACTCTCAACGGAAAGACAGGAAGGGCACCAGAGAAATTTCTCTTGTCGTCCCTTCTCCTGTCCAGGAACGGGAGGATTCGACCCTGACATCTGGCTTCCCTCCGAGCCATGAAAACATCAATTGCCCTATCGCGCAGGACAACCTGACCCAGAACTATATCTACATTCAACCCATTCAAACTCCTCGCTAACCAAACGGGATGTCGAAACGTCTCAGGGCACTCACGTCAATTTCCATCTCATAACACTCTAACGTTCCTACTTCATGGCCTGTTAGGCCTACTAGGGTCTGCCTTGTGTCCAATCTCCACAACTACTTCTCGACCTCTACAGGGAATGACTCTAACCTTGCCACACTCACTCTCGCACCTGAATTTAATAATAAGTAGCAATCAACCCCACTCACGCGTCCTTTCAAAATTTAAGCTCCTCGTCCTCTCCTCTATTAGGACTTATTGTTGGGAGGAAGAGGGGTTCTGCCAGTTTCTCCTTTTCTGGTTCACGTCCCTCCACGTGCAATCCCTTTTCAAGTGATCCTGCCCCCTGCAAAGGAAACATCCCTTCTCTGTCCTGATCTTTCGTTACCGTTGATTGGGGCACTTCTTCGCAAAGTGCCCCTCCTGATGACACGAAACAAACTCGCGGCATCGTTTCGGGAGGTACGGCTGAGGTCACTTTTGTCCCATGAAGTTCCTTTCTTAGCGGAATGGGAAGAGGCCTTTTGGGGCGACTAAGTTGCTGGAAATGTTTGAAACACCTCTTGAACCCCTGCTCAATTTTCGGATCCCTCGCTGGGACTGACATTACGGGAGAGGTGGGGCCCCGTTGGTCAATCTGCACGCTAGCTCAAAATAAAAAGCGTCCTTTTTGCGACCTTATCTCTGCTTTCTTCCTTTCTTGCCAATTCTACTGCTTGATGTAATTCCTGCGGATCCTTCCACCTTAGAAATTTCTGGAGTTTCAAAGAACGCAACCCGTTGATATATTGCGTTAACCTCATAGCCTTTAACAATTCACTCTTCCCGCTGACGTTCTCGATTCTTCGAGCTACTTCCTGAACTCGTGTCCTAAACGCCCCCGATGTTGCATCGGAGTACTGATGGAGCTCTCCCAGTCTATGGGTAAGTCTTGACAGGGTCTGAGGTTTCTCGAAATGCCCTTTAAGACCTTTACACAATTCAGAGAAATTCTTTGTTCTAATTGTCTTGTCCGCACGAACGAAATCCGCTGCCGTTCCACCGAGTTTAAATTTCGCAATATTGATTACTTGTTCGTCTTTCCACTCTGCAAGACTCTTAGCCAAAGTGACCTTGTCAATAAAATCCTGTACACGGATACTTCCCTTTTCACCGGTAAATTCAGGAATCGAGGACACTATGTCCTTAAAAACTGACGTGACGTGTTCCTTGGCCATTTCGTATTTAGTTCTCCGAAATAAGTGCAAAAACCAGTCCGCTCAATTTAGAGACCAGAAATTTTGACAAATTTCATATCCTACCGACTGCGCCAGACACGTAAGAAATTCCCTTACTTGGACTATAAGTCGATACGATCCCAAGATAGGAACATATCTGAGAAGAGAAATAATTCATATGCTTTGCCTGCGAACATTCTCAACTCTAGTCCATCACATCAACGTCTTCCTAAAATGGATAATGCGGCAATTATTTTTATATACGACGCCTGAACTCAGTGTCAGTAATCATGTTCATGCCAAGTTTCAGCTTTCCATGTCTCTCCATTTGATTGACGCAAAAAATTTTTTTGAAAACCTTTGTGTGATACCTGGGCATCAACCTCCAATGTCTGAAAATTTCCGAACTCAACATCGCAATAAGTACTTATGTACCAAGTTTCATTCCTCCATCCTATTTAGAACATGGTTAAAATTATTGTCAGTCAGTCGCATGGTCTGTCACAATCTCCCATATATAGTGAGGGACAAAACGGATGCAATGTTCGACACATTGCCAGTTTATGACTCATATCTCGAGTATGACGTGTTCAATTTAGATTAAATTTCAGTCAATCATAATCCTACTTCCTGGCTTTCGATTGGGGCTAGTCGCATGTCAATTGGCCTCCTATTGTCTAAGTGGCAATTGTTCAAAGCGAACGAGGTCATTGCAACAGTTTTGTCCCTTTCACTCAGGCATACGAAAAAACGAATTATTAATACTTTGTGTGCTTGTCTTTGGCCTTCAACACTGCCTGAACCCTTCTAGGCATGCTTGAGACCGGGCTACCCGCTGCAAGGCTTCGCACGGAACAAGCGTCTCCTTACTGAGAAACCAATTCATTCCGTGCGCAGCGCTTTCCGCTCGTATCCCTCATGCAGTGCTAATTGTTCAAAGCGAACGAGGTCATTGTAACAGATTTGTCCCTTTCACTCAGGCATACGAAAAAACGAATTTATTAATACTTTGTGTTCTTGCCTTTGGCCTTCAACACTGCCTGAACCCTTCTAGGCATGCTTTCAATCAAATCCAAGTACGTTTGGACTGGAATGGCGTTCCACTCAGTCTTGACCCGCTACCAGAACTCGTGGATGCTGACGGCTTCATTTTCTAACCTCGCCAGTCTCCGCTTCAAATGTTGCCACAAGTGCTCTATTGGGTTGAGGTCTGGTTACTGTCCTGGCCATTCAATGACCTCGATTCCATGGTCCTGGAACCATTAGCGAGCCAGCCGCGAGGTGTGTTTCGGATCATTGTCCTGCGGAAACACCACCTCTTCCACTTCGAGGCGGTTATGCGTCAGTGTCTGGAGCAATTTTTCGTCGAGGATGCTTGTATAGAGCCTGGCTTCCATTCTTCATTGGAATTGACAGCCAAACCCGACTCCTTTGGCCGTCATGCAGCCCCAAAACATCAGGCCACCTCCACCATAATTGCGGGTCTCCCTCGCATGCCGCTCTGCTGGGGCTTCGCCGAGCTGTTTCCATGTCCAATCATGCCCATCCGACCTCATAAGGTTGATTTTTATCTCGTCTGACCAAATTATGCGTTTCCAGTCTCCGTTCCAGTTTCCAGTGTTGGTGGCGGCGGGCGAATTCTAGCCGCTGTCGGGTATGCCGCGGCTGGAGTTGCGACTTCTTTCGCTTGGTTGTTGCCCTCAGACCAGCTTCTTTCAGAGCTCTGCGAACAGCTTTGGCACTGCATTCTACCAAGGTGCTGCTTTGTAGCTGCCTCGTCTCTTGCACTGCTGTGTCAACCTGACCCGATGTCACCATCCTAATGACTGCGCTTCGATGGAAAAGCATCCAAGCTTTTGGCGGAAAGCTTGGATGGACGCCCACCATTGCTCTTTGATGCGTCGGGTTTGACTTGGGAACGCACCCGGGATACGGTTCTATAGCTTATGCCAAGCTGGGCTGCAATTCGACGCGTCGAGAGGCCATAGTCGACGAGTGAGGCGATGCTGTCGCGAGTTTGTTGGGAAAGAGGTTTCATGTTGCCAGGACCGTTCAAATGGATCCCAACCCCACCCAAGCCTACCACATCTACACCTAGGCAAGCTACAGGCTTGCTTAGGTGGCTTCTGGCTAGGTTTCATTTGGGAAATGGGAGACTGTGGGGGGTTTTTTATATCGTGGATGGAAAGCATGGGACGTAGAACGTGGACGTAAAACTGTTGCAATGACCTGGTTAGCTTTCAACAGCTGCAGCTCATACAATAGGGGGCCAATTGACATGTGATTAGCACCAATCCAAAACCAGGAAATTTCAGTTTGATTGACTGAAATTTATATAAAATTGAACTCGTCATACTCGAGTTATGAGTCATAAACAATGTGTCGAACATTGCAACAGTTTTGTCCCTCACTGTATATTAGATATCCGAATTTAACTTTTTAAATTTTATTTGAATAATTCAACCAGCTGTAGTTTTCTTTATTTTGGCAAACTTCTTCAAAAATTCATATTATGAAATGACGGAGTTTCCACACTTTCATGCAAAGTATATTATAATCATATATTCAATGGAATGTAAGGAATGCGAATGTTTGTCCCAAGTCTTTCAGGTATGATGCAGTTCATGGTTAATATGACCGAAGCTGGACAGTATTAATGCTTCAAGGATTGGTCGTATGATATATTGAATAGTTTGACTGCTCCAGAAATTGCAAGACTTTTTATCAAACTTTAAGGAAGGCCTCAAGATAAATGTTCCATGAAAAACGTGTTTCAATTGAGCTTGCGTTACTCTGAACTTTTATTACCTTGGAAGACAAGGTACGCTTTACTTTAATAATATTTAAGCTTCATAGGAAATCGTTTAAAAATTCGACGTCTCTACGTGCTCCGAAATTCGTCTCCTGTAGGGGTGTGACGTGTGCCCTGCTATGAGTACATACATATTTCACCTACAAGAGGAATGTAATGAAGAACGACGGAAGCTTAGAAACGAATTCAGAAGCAACTTTCTGGGGAACCTCCAGGTCAGTATCATAGGCTATATTATTCACATGAAGGGTTAACAATTGAGCTAATCAGTAGGAACTGAGTGAAACAAAAATTCTGTGATTAGGATCCTTCATTACTGATAAATCAATTTTGACTTCGATAACAGTTTAATAACCTGAATTAAATTGAAGTAGGGGTTGAAGGGTTTGTCAATATCCAAGACAGAAAACGAAAGCACAATAAATAGGAAATCTTATGCAAGCCATTTTTGCGATCTGATCAGCACATGCAAAAAGTGAGAAGTAATGCATGTGTAGCTCGGGGCAGTATTGCTAGTTATAATCTCACTCTGGAGCATAACCTCGTCATACAAAGGCAGCACACAATGGACCAGTCTTATCCCTGAAAATTTATAGAAAATGAAATTAAATTAAAATGAAGAAAATGTGTAAGAGCATTCATGAAAATAATGTAATTTTACTTTACCATCCACAATACACCCCTTCTAACACAATGCACTACTTCTATGCCCAAGCCCTGTCTCCAATCATGTCTTGTTATTATTAATAGATGAAAACTCCAGAGTTTCATTGATTCATCAGCATCCATTTAATGCAGGTAAACTTTGGCGGCGGCAAGGAAAGACCCTTCACTGAGGCACAAACTGATTATCTTAAAGAGTATTATCCTGAAGCAGATGAAAAACACTTTTCCCTACCTTCAGACGCCCACCTCAAAGAAAATGATTTCAAAGAACTGCTAAAGATTCTTCAGCAGGAGGAAAAGAAGTTGACTGACAGAAAAGATGTGGATCTTCCCCCGATGCACATAGCTGTTACTACTGTTTTTCAACAAGCGAAAAAACTTTGCGGTGATGCTCCATCTTTGGTGGTTGCTGATTATGTCATCTCTGAAACATTCAATCAGAACGAGATATTCACAACAGCCATGAAGAATATGCCGGATGATGAGAGAAACAAACTTTTCAAAGTGAAACCGGAATTCATAAAAAGTGAATGCCGTGGCATCTTCTTGTCTTACCGAGGTAAATCGAAGGTATTCAACATATTCTTCCAGGTTAATGTATCTCGTTCAGAAGAAGATAAGCTTCAGGTCAATAGGCGCATTACTGATTCAATTCATAGGTGCTATGATGACAGAACTGTGTTCCAGACAGTGTGCGACCTAGATGACACTGCAATGATTTTCACCTTTCCCGCCTTTCCATTTATTGATAGGAGTGGTATGCGCAAATTCTCGATTTGTGAGTCGTGTCTGAAGAGGATTTTGACAAAAGACGATATCCAGAGTAAAGACGCCTTTCAACGGTTTCTGAAAGAAAATGGAGTGAAAGAACTCCCAGACCCCAATGCGAAGGGCTATTTCAAGGTATTTCATGACATATTTTCCCTATATGTTTGCGCATCTTCTTGCATTGGAATGCCGCGGAATCGGCAGGAGCATCGTGAAGCATGTGGTGCCAGAATGAAGGAAACATTGTGCTTTTTGACACCAGAGCAGATTAAGATCATTACAAGCCATACAGGGAACCTCAGAGAAAAAAAAAAATCATGGTTACTTCCCATGGCAGGAGGATCCGGAACTGGAAAGACTATTATTGTGAAGGAGATAGCGAAGCGATTTGCAGAAAGAGATGAAGTACTATTAGTGAACCTAGCGGGTGGAGAGCTCACAAAGCGCTTCCGAGGAGAATTCCAGGGTGAGTATGAACCATCCGCTTGATAAAAGGTAAATAAAATAAACATATATATGATTAATGGAAAGTGCCCGATCGTTTTCTTTGGGAATAACATGGCTTCATAAGCGCACGGCTTCATAAGTGCACGGCTTCATAAGTGCATGGCTTCATACATTGGCTATACAATTGACATTGGGCAGTTACAAGGTGTTGAGATGCTTGTCAATTTTTTCCCTCGTCCCTCGCACCCTTGTCTAAGCCTCGAAATTCCCATTAATGCAGTTAAGAGGTGGATTATTCCACCTTACATGAAGTAATGATCTTCGCTTAACCATCTCAGAATTCAATTAAATTTAGCAAACGTTTGGATTACTTTAGGAATATCCAAGAGATAATGTTGGTCTGTACTTCAAGCGGAGACCGAGAAAGTAGAGTTTTAATTTAGTTATGGGGGCGCATCAAGACCCCCCAACCCACAGATGCTACCTTCCTAACTACAATGTCATTATGAAGTCAGCACCCTATTTTGATTGGCCATAACTTTCAAGGGACAGCTGATACCTGACAGGAAAATGAGTTTAATAGATTTTCCGAAATGCAGCAAGATGGCCTTTCGTGTCGACAAAGGGCACTGTAGTCGACCACAGCGCTTCATTTCTGCGTTCTATTCCCCTTCCTGGGTAGAAAAAAATATCATGAGCCCATGAGCTTCTTAACCCAAAATCAAGCATGATCAAGCATGATCCCTACTCTCACTACCTGGGGATTACATTGGACCGAGACTCTCACCTACCAAAAATACCTCAAACAGGTGAGCAGCAGAACGAAGAGCCGCGTACTCACCAGTGTGGGCCGAAACTCACACACCCACCTGGTCGACACGCAGCTCCACGCACCCATGCGCGCTATCAGCGAAACCGTCAAATCGGCCCCATTGCCTTGGCTTCCTGTATTCGCCAACATCGCTCCCCCACCCATTAGGCGCGATGAGGCAACACTACGAGAGTACAATAAAGCACTCTCAAACGCATCAACTCTGCTCCATGACATCAGCCGACCACTACGCGCACGCCTTAAGTCCCGCAGACCATTCTGGTTTGCAGGTGAAGCACTCCGATCCACCAGCACCGGACCGGATGAACATTGGAGAACACTATGGAACGACGCTGAGGCAAAGAACAAGAGCCCCATCTTTGACACTACATCCGAGCCTCATGGTTTCTTGCTTCGACACAAACATTGGAGCGCCATTAACCGTATTAGAACTTCACACGGTAGATGTGCAAATGCTTTGCACAAAAGACGGATTAAAGATTCACCACTATACTCGTTTCGGATTGAATTGGTCCTCCCCCCCCTAGGAGCGCCTCCATCAAGTACAGGCAAGACACCTTGTGGATGGAAGGTGAAGTGTTAATAGATCCACCCAACAAACTTGCGGAGCAGCAGGCTTGACATCTACAGGTTCGTCTGGAAAGCTTGTGTTTTCTCCGTTCTCCACAGTAGGTAGATACCAACTCAATCCGAAAAGGTGTATGTCAATGGGGCGAAATTCAAACCATGGTCAACGACTGCCATATACTCCTTCCGTGGTGGTACTACCGAATTACATCATGCAACACCGGAAGCTCCATCACCACTGAAGCACCATCGACTGGATCTCAACACTCCCGATTATCTTATAATTTATTTGTCACAGTATTACCCTACAAAGTTCCTATTTTCCATACGAAAGAAGGAGAAGCACTTCTTCCCTGTAGGACAATTTCTTGCCAACCGCGCTGGCCAATCCCGTGCTTCAGCATCCACCCAACTCATTGGACTTTGCTCCCAGTGATTTATTCTCTTCCCAGAAAGCTAATAGGTGCGCTAAAAAAGGAATGAGATATGAATGAGAGAAGAACATGATCAAACCCTACTAAATCACGAATCCACGGTGGAGGACAAAACCTTAATGTCCATCCATCAGCACCCAATGAGAGACAACCTCGCTGATCAGTAGATCACTCATCGGAGATGTCCAACGGGTCTTGAAACAGATGAACAACAACAAAGCATCTGGTCCTGACGGCTTCCCGGCCGAAATCTTCAAAGCCGGAAGAGAACCACTGACCCGCAAAATCTCGCGCTATTCCTCGGAATCTGGAACGAGGAGAAAATCCATGCAGACCTCAGGAATATGACAATCGTCACCATCTTCAAGAAGGGAGATGAGTCTGTTTGTGGAAATTATCGTGGCATCGCCCTGCTCTCCAGTGCTGGGAAGATCCTTGCCCGAATTCTGCTGAACTGACTCCTCCCTCTTGCTGAAGAAGTCCTCCCGAAATCACAGTACGGCTTCAGACCATCACAAGACACCACGGACATGATTTTCGTGTCCTGACAGATCCAGGAGAAATGCTGCGAACAACATCGAGAGCTGTATATGGCCTTCATTGGCTTGACTAAAGCCTTTGTCTCCATCAACCGCGAGGCCTTAGAAGGTCATTGCTATGTTTGGCTGCTCACGGAAATTCATCGCCATCCTCAGGCTTCTTCACACCCAGATTACTCCTATGCTACGGCTCCGAGACGGAACCCCTTGTCATACAAATCGGTGTCAAGCAAGTGTGCGTGATCGTCCCTACCCTCTTCTCCAGCTTTCTTGCAGTCATATTGATACTCATTCGCGATTGTTTTCCACCTGGAATCGATATCGTGTACCGGATGGACGGAAAGCCTTTCAATTTCTCCAGACTCCGCGCCAAAACCAAAGTGACATTGACCACGATCGTTGACCTTCAATACGCCAATGACTGCGCCGTCGTTGCGAAGTCTGAGGAAAATCTACAACTGACCTTGAGTTGCCTCTCGGATGCGTGCCGGTGCCTTGGTCTATCCCTCAACATCAAGAAGACGACGATACTCTACTGACCAGCACCAGGTTATCCAAACCCAACCGCCAAACATCAACATCAATGGACAGGATCTGGAGATCGTCGAACACTTTCCATACCTCGGCAATCATCTCTCGCAGAAGGCCAACATCGACAAGGAGATCCAGCACGGGATAAAATGCGCGAGTGCTGCCTTCGGGAGACTGAGTCACCATATGTTCAACGATCGAGACATCAGGACCCTATCGAAGCTACTTGTGGACAATGCCGTTGTCATTCCCATACTACTGGCAGTGGAACTTGGGTGACCTACCGAATTCACCTGAAATATTTAGAGCGGCAGCACCAACAGAGCCTCTGGAAGATTCTTCGAATCAAATGGGAAGACCACCGCACGAATGATAGTGTCCTCGCGGAAGCAAGTATTGAAGAGATGATCATCAAGCATCAACTTCAATGGTCCGGCCACTGTGTGCGCATGTCCAACGAACGTCTCCCAAAGCAAATCCTCTACAATGAACTCAGCCAAGGCCGGAGAACTCGTGGGAGCCAAAGGACACTCTCCAAACATGCCTCAAGTCAAGTCAAGCGGTATCGACATCACGAGCAGGGAAGAACAAGCCCAGAACAGATCCCGATGGAGACAACTTGTGTCAAATGGTGTGTCTCTTTTCGAAGAGAATCGCCTCGCCCTGGAGGCAGAAAAACGGCAAAGGAAGAAGGAGAAGGAAGAAGATCGAGAACATCGTGGCCAAATCCTCCCCTTGAGCACCATTTGCTACATCTGCCATAGGACTTGCGGATTGAGGATTGGCCTCCTCAGCCATCAGCGGAGCCACCAATCCCGTGGAAGACATCATCCTCGACCTCAAGGGATCGCCGACGACGAGGTGCGCTGAAAGGAATGAGATTTCAGGACAATCAAAGCAGCATGGCAACGGAGACGAGAGCGCTGCTGGCGGTTCCAAAATACGAGTACCAACAACGAGTGAAGAAATGTTGGTGAATTTGTGTTGATGCCAAAGATGAGGGGCTACTTCGAAAGAGAGCCATCAGTGACTGGAAAGTCAGCACAGTTCCATTAAAAATAGAGTCCTGGAACTTTATGATCGGAATTCTTATTCCGAATGATGACCCGATTTAGGGAGCGTATGATGACCTCAACAAAAATACGAATGCATGCTTTATTCTCCGTCCAGTTAGGGGGATCGGTGATGCATTATACAGCGAAACCCGTGTGATACGGCCACAAGGGAGACTTTTTAAATTCGGTCGGTTCTGACAGGTGACCAGAATGAAAAGGGAATTTCTTTCCGGTTTTTCCTCTAGACAAACTTAGAGGTACTTGGCATTCAGTTTTCCAAGAAAACCAATCACACAGTATCCTTCAAAGGTACTGTGGTTTGATTTTCTTGGATTTTATTAATTTTATGTACACCGAGAGTAATTTGAAGATCCTGATTTCATTGTCAGGAGGTCTTTAATGTTTGCTTGACGCGCGCACACTTTTCATAAGCACATCCGCTCCTGCAGAGACGCTTCGAACGTCGTGATCAAATCAAATGACTCTTGTCTTCATCCCATTTCTCTGCCAAATGGCACTTGAGCTTCTCCATGGCGCTAAATGGCTTTAAAGAAAGGTAATAAGATACACGGAACAACTAGGTCAACATTCGGATGATCGTTTTCACACTATTGAAACTCCAAAGATGTGACCATGAAAACCAAGCAAAGAGTCAATTCAAGGATTAGGGAGGGGAGTGTAAAAGGAAGCGAGAGGGAGGAAAGGAGGGAGACTAGAAAACAGGAAAATGAAGAGGAACCCTTACGAAAATGTCTTATAAGATTCCTATATATTCCTTTAGGAATATATAGGAATCCT
>CAJPEV010003514.1:19372-30163 GCA_905338385.1 Darwinula stevensoni | reverse complement strand
ATGTTCATAGCACTCTTTGGAAGAGAATAAAATTAATTTTTCCTTTGTTGCAATACTTTTGACCCATACTGTAGTTTCCGATCTCGAGTAACAGCGTGATGATGGCCTTCGAATGACGTGTAGCTTTCAGGTCGTGATTCTAAGATGCATTCAGAGGGTACGGACGGAGGAGCTGACGCGAACGTCCAGGGAGCGCAGAAGTTGTCAACCTTACTCTTGATTCACCTGCTTTCAAACCCGAAATTCATTACGGTATCGGAGCGAGAGGGTGCAAGAACACGACTCTGTCGTACGTCGTACTCTCTGGAGTACACGAAAAATAGCGCTAGGGGCAAACGGGAATTTTATGAATAGGGGTACGCAGTCCTTCAAAGATGTCTTCACTTTATATCGCTTTCGATGTCATGGGAAATATATAAAAAAAGAAAAAAGGAAAAAAAAAACTATGCGAATCATGTGAAGAGGTGACGGCGATTATGTAGAAGCACTGGGCATCCAGCTTCCTTCAGTTCCTGGACGGTGTCGGTCCGTTCACCCAGTCGACAATCTGCTTGTCGTGCCAAATATACGCTCCCTTTGGCTCTTCCACGTTCGGAGGCAGAAGGGCCGCATACACCGACGAAACGGCACCTTGACACAAGAGGGAAAGCTTGATGATTCAAAGAGCAATCACGAAACCGCGAGACCAACTCGCGAATCGTTGGATCTCTCTCGCAAAATGACACGATGGCCTTCGACCGGTTTCATCTCTCTCGACCAGGAAACATTGGCCCGTTCCTAAGTGCGAAAATTTCCTGCACCAACCCATTTACTTAACCTTTTCATCCTTCACGTCGAGCAACGATAAACCGCGCGTTACGGAGTGTGGCACAGGTCACGCCATTCACATTGAGTTCGGTCACGTGTACGACACAGGACGGAGAGCCTAAAGAGCCTGCGAGATCCACGTGTCTCCCTACCTTTAATGTTTCAGATTAAACCACTCTTCAAGCGCTAATAGGTGCCATACCAGATTTAGGAAAATTACGTGCACTGTCACAATATTCACCCTCAGTCATCCAATGTTGAAAAACTGCAGCATCCATTTCCAGCACCCAAATCATTATTAAAATCAAAGTTGATGACAGTTTGATCATAACTACTTCAAACTGCAGCGTTTCTACATAAATAAATAGTTTTCACAAGGTTCACTCATCACTATCATGTATGACACAAGTAAAATTTCAGAATCTTGGAAATGCATGCATGGGTGAAAGCCAGTTTTCCAGTTCACTCACTGCTTTCTGTGCTCATTGAAAGAGGGCGGCAAAGCTCAAGAACTGAAGTATTGGGAGTGCTGCAGGTCTGCGAAATTTGGTGAATGCCAAAAGAATATTCCCAAGTAACTTAATGAGGTCATGGCAGTTGTGGCAGATCTACAACCATGGTTTCTACAATTTCTTTCCTGCCTCTAAACTCAAGCCAATTCCTCTTGAAAGTTACTTGGAACTATTTCCTCAGATAAGCAAATGCACGCTTTCACCTGAAAGTAAATTCAATACTTACATCATTATATACTGAAATGATCACAGCTTTAGTAAGAAGTTTTTTGCTTCTGGATTCATACCACGATTTATGTACCAGGAGCTAATCATAACCAATGAGTTGTGATCAGCTCCTGGTATACAGAGAGTAGAAATTTGCATAACTTTGAAAACAAATACAAGCACAAAGTGACCCACATGACTAGGTCAGCCTGTAACTATGAAAAAATTACCTTCAGATGGTGAGTGCATGAGAAATTGAGCATCAGTGGCTTCAAAAGTCAATTACTTTACTAAAAAAGGGAGCATCCATGGTCTCCCCTTCACAATTCTCTTCCCAATCCATTCAAATAATAAGGGATTATCAAAGAAAAAGATGCTTTTGCATTTAGATTTAACCTTTGAATGGGTAAGCGCTGAAATATCCATTATGCCTTAAGTGGGCTTGCCAGAGTATTCTATAGGGTGTTCAAAAAGATATGCAACCCATTGGATAAAGCATATATCATTGTAACCCATTGCTTTTCTTTCTGTTTCAGTGATCATTAAGTACAAGAATGGTGTTCACAGTTCAAGAAAGAAAAGAATATTCATTGTTGAAAGTTACATTGGGAATTGAAGTTATTTACTAATTTACTAATAAACATGCATTCTCCAATGGGTTGCATTTCTTTTTGAACACCCTGTTTTATGGACTCTAAAACATCATGAGGTATGAACAATCATTCCAAAATCTCTTTTAATTATTTCTGATGTACAAGGCGTTCAAAAAAGTCATGCAACCCATGGTATAGGTATCAGTCATTTTGAGCTGATATATTGAGTTTCAAACTCATGCTGGGTACCACTGTAACTTCTGGTCCTTATGTAAATATTTACCAAAAGTTTTCTTTGCTGCAACAAGCACTTTCATCCATTTTTCTTCATTAGCTCACATGTTTACTTGAGTGTCTGTGAAGAACATAACATCCATTACTTTTTGAACACCCTGTCTTTCCTATAATAATTCAATAGATAAATGTGTGAAAATCACACATAAATGCAAGCAGCCACTCTGCCCAAAAAAATCACTCTGGGTGTACTTTGGCCTTTGGGAACTTTTGCCTATGACAGTTGAAAAAGCACATTGAGATACAAAGATGATTCCAATTCTCTAGGATATGGGAAGCTATTATTTCTGGGATTAACACCTTAACTGGGAAGTTTTTCAACAAATGCATTTTAACCTATGGGTGGTCAGATGTCAATAGGCATCTAACCCAGTTAAGGGGTTAAAGATAAACAATTCCTAGCTTACTGGAGATATTTTCACAAAATATGCACGACTCACAGGGTGATATAATCTCAACAGACTTCTGAAATTATGTAAAATTTGTTTTTCAAGCAAGTCCATCAGGGATTATTTTAAAAACAAGAATCAGATCAGGGATGTGCAACCCGCGACCCGTGGACCGCATGTAGCCCGTGGACCTACTTCTTGTGGCCAGTAATGCATAATGGGATGAGAGATGAAATAAGTTATGTTGCAGATCCAAGGCCTACCACAGCTTTGGTCATCCCTTAGTAACCAGAAATAGAGGAGTCCTTTTACTTCCTTCCCCTAATTATTCCTCATGCAGGCTGTGCTACAAATGTCCCGAGGAAGGAGGTTCTCAATGCCAAAGGCCATTTTCAGGCATTGGAATTTCCTCAGGGGATTTCCTAGGGGTAGAGATAAGGGTCATTGACCAATCAGCGTGACCTTATCCCTTCATATGCCCTCAGGGCATGAGAGGGATGGCTTTGCTTTTGCATTCCATGGCCCATGTGAAGCTATGAAATTTCCATGCAGCCCACTGCCGATAAAGGTTGCACACCCCTGAATTAGACTTTGAAAATGAATAGGGGAAAAGTCCAGTCTTGTCCCTATGAGTTTACTCTGACTGCACCAGCAAACATGGAGAAAAAAAGAAGACAGTGGAATAAAACTTTATTAATTGATACCTATTGCTTCGTCAGATATTATTTATGAAAAAGCTAATCGTATAATTTCCAACAAACTGCCAACCAAAAAGGACCTTAATTGGAAGAGATATTGGATGCTATGAAGTCACAAGGCAAATGCAATACTCCTCTTGATTCCCAGCACAGTCCCTTCACTCTCTTATCAATTTCACATTCTTTTAAGATTTTCTCATACTATGGCAAAAATACTTAAATGAAATGTATTTTGGTAGCATACCTGACTATGAACTGAGAACATTTTGAGAAAACATCTCCATTAAGAGCAGAGACATATGGGCTGGTGTTTTTTGCCATACTCCACATTACTGCCACAAGTGCATATTTGAGCTGCATTCTTTTGATGCAGCAACTGTGGAAAATGGTGAATGACTTGATGAATAAATGAAACAAAAACCTTGTTCAATGGTGAGTGGTCCCTTGTGAGATGTCATGTCAGTGTCCACGTAGCCTGGGTGGACATGATTCACAATGATATCAGGCCGTGAGTCCCGATCAAATTCCTTCTGCTGGATGCGTGTCAAGGCACTCACACCTACTTTGGAGACTCCATAGCAGCTGTTGGGCCATCCTGCTTCTCTATGCATCCCTTCCTTTGCTGTCCTGGTTATCCATATAAAATTCTTTTTAATCTCACTATCACATATTGTCATGCAGACTTTACAAGACATGCAAAGAAATAATCCTAAATCCAGACTAAGTTGTGCATGTTCCACAAAAGCTGTCCTAGATTGTGTAGGATCTCTTGAAATAACATACCAATCTGAAATATCACCCTTCAAGTCATCTGACATCAAAGAGCAGTAATGTTCATTCAAGCCCAGCACATTGAAAATCCACAAAATGGACCAAGGCTGAGACATGAGAGTAGACGACAAGTACTAAAGAGGCAACAGCCACAGTCTCAACATAGGTCAAGGGAAAATGAACATGTCTTCTCTGCAATGTCAACTTCTTAATACTTCAAGTATGAGTGGTTAGCTGGTCAGTTGACCCACTCAAATTATTATAATGTAGTTGGAGATGCATGCAGATAAACCACAACAAGAGAGCAAGCCAGTGGGAGCTTGACTAATCACATCCTATGCAGCACGAGCATATCCCAAAGTTGTCCCAGAGATATTCCTTTGGGACAAGTAAGAGGTCCCTGGTATTACTTGTGGAGACATCTCAGGAATATCAAAATGTGAAGTCAGAGACTTGCCATCAATGTCCCTTTCTTTCCGAAATTGATTAACTTCCTGCTGTGCAAGACAACCCTTAAAGTTAATTGCTCTATGATAGGGGTTGCGAACGTATGGCTCAAGAGCTGAAAAGTTTGGCTCATTGAGTCACGGCTGAAAATCATGGTTGTTCCACATTTTTCTCATGTATTAAAGAAGTCATAAGTCTGTTGCCAACTTCAGGAAAATTTCTGTTCTGAAAATCTTTCATTTACAAGCACTTAGCTTAATCTTAATATGGCTCACCTGGCCAAAAAGGTTCCCAATCCCTGCTCCTATGATCACTATGAACACCAGGGATGCACATCATACAGCCTGCAAGTACCCTGCCTGCAGCTCCCCTGCCTAGTGACATTGTAATTGCTACTATGGCTTCTGTCCTGTGGGCCACAATTATGGTCAGCCAGACAAGCAGGAGATGGATGGTCTGGTGGCCATTTGGCTCATGGTATGTTGGTAAAAATCTCAATACCCCCACAGTCTTTGGAGCAGTGCACCCCTGCTCTACATTATGGAATGAGAGAGAACCTTTTTCTCCCCTCCAGTACTACAACATGAAAGAGACTCGGGAAAAACCAATTCAATGTTGTATTCCTGAATAAAAATGAAACTCATACAACCAACTCAATAATCTATGAGACCACCATTTCCAAGACAAACTGCCTCTAGGCAATGTGGGTAGCACTCAAATAGTTCTCAAAACAAATCTGTGTGGTTTTCCATGCACTTGGAAAAAGTTTCTTCAGAGGACTTCATGGTCTTGCAAAATGAAATAGATTTAATTATAGCAATCACTCTCTGCTTCTCACAGTTGTATGTACCAGCCATTTTGATAAATTTAACTGTAAATTATCAGAAACTGTTCCAAATGAATCAGGCTATCAGATCTTACCCAACATAAGTTAACAGCTAAGACGTTCTGGGTTGAAGGGGGGGAGAAAAAGGTTTTGTCCCACCCTGTACTCCATTTCTGGACATACAGACCCAGTATGTTGGTGCATTTAAAAAAACTGATGGCAAGAATGCTTAGCTTCATTAGCATGAGTTCAAGTTGGAAATGCAAAATTAGAAATGTCATGATTGCTTCTTGCAGAAATTTGGGAAATTTATTTCCTTCCCAACTCCCTCCCTGGACATGGTGACAAAGGAGAACCTAAGACAGCAGCAGTTGTCAGCTGCACACAGTCTCCTTTGCCACTGAAAATTCAGTAAAACCACACCCCTTTTCTTAAAGTTAATCTGAAGCTGTAACTAATACATTCTTTAAAATCTTTTCTTGCTGTCTTTCTTCTTTCAGTATTTTCACAATGAAGTTTCTGGACAAAGAGACTTGCTGGGAGTCAGCACTGAATGTCTGAGGAACTGCAAAATTCATTAAATTACAATATATATCCAACTGCATTTTGGACAGAGAGACAATTGCAAGATTAAGATATTAATAAGATTACCAGAGATGGCTGTCACAAGCCAACAGCTTTCAACCCAATTGCAGAAAGTTTTGAGAGGTGGAGTGCTTACTTGACAAACCCATCCATCAGAGCAGACAGCTTTTGAATGTCCAAGTCAGATGATGCCAATGTCTTCCTCAGCTCTCCATCAGGGACATTACGGAGGAATCCAGCTGAACTGGAGACATTGACAACCCTGGCATGAGGTCTTAGAAGAGGAAATAATGCCTTGCACACATTCAATGTCCCATAGAAGTTCACACGAATTGTGTTTTCTGCCTGTTCACCAAAAGGGGCTGTTGATGCCATCTGAAAGCAGTATGGAGCAATATGACTGCATGGAAATATGAACACAAAGTATGAATAAGCATGTAATCTGATCCTGATCTATGCATAAAATAGAGAACCAGATGCCATCAGCTGACTCTCCAAAATAAAGAAACAACTAGGATAACCTACAAGGGGCATTCAAAAAGTATTTTGAACTTTATGAATAATAGAGGTATAAGAAAAAAATAGAGAGCCTGGCAATTGTTACTCTACTTTTTCAAGAAATTCACCAACACATACTTGTACCAACATTTGGGAAGCTTGCTTTGTCCTTCAGCAAACCATTTTTTTGTTGTTGAGTGAACTGAACCCATTCATGCAAAATTGTGCTGAGTGCCAGCAAATTTAGAAATCTTCATCCCCTTCATGGCTCCAAAAGAGCCAGACCACCACTTTGATCAGATGGGGAGTATTGCCAGGAAGTTTGGAGAATATTCACTATTGCCCCTCAGGTAACCATTCTGGATGAAGAATGCCTTCTGTGTCTTCAAAGACTACTCCCATTCAATTCCCAGTAGATGGTGCTATTGTCATATTTTTGGGTGGAGGATAATCAGCATGCTTCCACTGCTTACTAAGTTTTGTCCCCTCCAGTTTGTGGAAGCAGCAGAGGAATTCAATACTTGTCTGTACCCATATTGCCTTCAAATAGTCAGTGAACAACCATTGCACTCAACATCTACAAACCTTTACCAAATGCAAATGATCATGCAAAACAGCATTGATGATATCAGGAGAGAC
This sequence comes from Darwinula stevensoni, assembly GCA_905338385.1. Taxonomy (NCBI): domain Eukaryota; kingdom Metazoa; phylum Arthropoda; class Ostracoda; order Podocopida; family Darwinulidae; genus Darwinula; species Darwinula stevensoni. Next base: position 22,897 of record CAJPEV010003514.1, on the reverse strand, counting down.
AATGACAGTGTGGACGAGCTCCTGATGGGTGATTTGCCTATTATTTATGACTGATTGTTCAACAACTGCAATGCTTTGCAACACAAAAACATGACAGGGTTTTCCTTAAAAGCTACTCTATTGTATCGCAACTAAGTGGAGGATTCTAATCCAGATCAGTTCAGTAGAAGCTGAAATAATTGTCCCAAAATATCTTGTATAACATTCACTGACCTTGTATGCAATAGCTGCATTATTGACAAGGACATCAAGACCACCATGCTTCTCCTTGAGAAATTCACTAAAATTTTCAATGCTATGCTCATCATCAATGTCCAGCTCATGGAATCCTGGCTTCAGTCCTTCCTGAAATTGGGAAGCATTAGACTAATCATTTCAAATGGCAACAACATGAATGAAAATGTCTGCACTTATCACTTTAATTGCTTTGTTTTTCAATGGGCACTCTACACTCCAGTAATGAGCCACAACACTGGCATGCCACATATCCTCATCAGTCCTTAGCAGCATATATGTGGCTATTCGAGTTGTCCCTTGTATAGCAGATTTGAAAGTATATATATAGACAATTGGTAGGTGTGTTCTTGTACTGTGTCCATAGACTGGAAAACATCATTGTCCACATGTGGCTAAAGGGACTAAAGGCTTAAAAAGAATGCACACCATGCCAACAGTCAAGTGCATCAGAATTCGAGCAAAAATTAGCTTAAACCAAAAATAAATATTTTACATACAGTTTCTTTTCCATTATCATGAATGACATTGCAGTCAAGGAGTACTTTTTAAAACTTAAATGTAATTTGTGCTTTTTTCATCCTCATGGGTATGCCTTTTTTCTTTCATGTTTTATAAATCTCAACTTGCAGTGTGAAATTCCTAAAAAAAAGTTTTGTTATTTTAGGGCACAGTGAAATCATGTATTTGATACATCTAATTGTTGTCCTTCCCTTGCATCATCCTTCCTGCGCCAGGCTGTGTTCGGCTGACTTGAGACTAGATTGAGCTCAAAATAGCAATCGAGTAAGTTATTGTCACTGACAAAGCTGATGCCATTCTCATTCGGCAGGTTTAAACTGGCATCAGAGGAAAACTAGAAAATGACTATTGTAAGAATTTTTTAACTTTTTGCAAAGGGAAGGGGCAATGTCTGCAAAATGAGGTGTGTGGGGTAGAATTTTCAGTCGAAGTAATGAGTTGCCCAGGTGGCAATATAAACGACATGAGAGTGGGCACAACTACTGCAGCATGATGCCCTTGGGTGAGCCCCTGTCTTTTTCATGACGGTTTCATGATGGTAGAGGGTGTTTTTTTATTAACGCAACCTAAGAATCTTGGCATAACTTCCTAAATAATAAATCCAGCAAGTTGAAATTTGGCATGAACCATGACCCATGCCATGTGAAAATTTAATATAAGACCTTATATGAAATGGCCATATATTTAGCCAGTCTGACATACATATATGGGGCATATATGACCATATAGTGCAATTCATATATAAACATGTGAAACATGTATGGGGATTGCACAAGTCACAAAAAATCATATAAGAATGAAAATATATTACCCCATACATTTTCATATATTGGCTCAGACAAATGCACCATATACTGCCCATATATGCCATGTCATATGTATGGTGAGATTACCCAAAACATGTCTGTATCCTAAAAGGGTCCATAATCCATCTAATATTGCATAATCATTCATATGCAAGTCACCATATGTAACTTACAATCAATTCATTTTTATTTGTTCATAGACCACAATCAATTACTCCAAGAACTCAATTACACTGCACAAAGGAACAATATAATAAAAACAAATATCTTTTAATATGGTTAGTGTGGAAGAAAATATCTTGACTTGGCTTTGAGTATTTACAAATGTAACAAAATGATTTCCATCAGTTCTGGCTCCCTGTCAGCTTCTGGTGATAAGGCCCTAATTGCCAGAGTTACGGTGGTGCTTTGCGTCCCAGTTGTTGGTGAGGAGGGGGGGGGGGGGGCCACTGGAACTCCTTGCCCTGGGTGCCAATATGCCTAGAAATGGCCCTGCCAGGGAGTGGTGTATCATTGGGGGGGGCATGGTACAGTGCGCATGTGCCCCCCCCACTTTACAACAAAATAGAAGCATCAATAAAAAGGAATAGATGCATGAAATGCATAACAACATCCCAGAGTTCCCGTGACCACCCTCCCCCCCCCCCACCACACTTTTCTCATCTGCAATATGCATTTGCTACTTAGAGAGGGTAGGGTTCAATTAGAAATTCCAACTAGAATTTTCCAGCTGGACAAGGGCTGTATATTCAGACCAATTCCAGCTGGTAAAGAGCAGGAAAATGGTAGACACAGGTTGTTTTAAACTTGGAATTTTCCAACTGGAATGCAGCTGATTTCAATGGCTGTTTTTGGCTGGAAATTTACCCTTAAAATTTTATAAAGAGGACCCTCCAGTTGGAATACAGTTGAATTTACAGTTGAAATTAAGCTGCTTCTGTAGATGGACCTCTAGCAAGAATATCCAGCAAAAAATTATAATTCCACCAGTGGTATTGCAATTAGGAACAAATCTGGATCTGACTTTACTTTCCAACTGCTAACCTGTAGGAATGGGTCTGAATTTACAGCTGGGGGGGATTCAAAATCAAACTTTGCATTAGTTGCAGAGGCATCTGAAAGTCAACAGCCCTTGTTTGAAATAACCTCATGCAGTGGCACATTTTACAGGGAGGGGGCAGGGTGGTGTAGCTGCCCCCATCACCATTGCTTCCTTGGGACAGGGCTTGGCTCTGCTGCCCTGTCCCCCTTACTCTTCAGCCAAAATATGGTTGTAAGTAAAACATATGACTTGTCCATGGATATTCACCACATATCAGACAAATGCCTTTAGCCCATCACACTTAATATTGCAATGCAGGTAAAATATATTATATGCTATACAATTGTTAATATATGAATATATATATGGTGGTACATGGCAAATTTATAACAATACCTGGCCATATAGAATCATACACCTTGTAATATAGGGTAACTTGGGGGAATATGGACACCAAAAATGAAATCAGGTTATAGCGTCACGTCTAGGTAAAATGAAACTTTGCCAATATTCAGAAAATATTGATTGATGTCTCCTTTATTTATTCCCAACAAGATCCGTGCAGAAAAGCAAATGGGAAAAGAGTATTTGGGACCTCTTCACATGGGTCCCAAGAGGCCATTTTACCCCTATTGTTGGGGGAATATGGCCAGGCATTAGGGGGAATATGGCCCTACAAAATGAAACCTGGTCATCATGGTCCATCAAGGTTGAATTTGACTTTTACAATGTCTCTGATATCTCCTTTGCTAAATGCCAGCAAGGCGTATGCAAAAAAAACCATGGTTATGGTGCCTTTGGGTCTTTTTTGAGTAGGTCTCAAGAGGCCATATTAACCCTATAGTTGGGGGAATATGGCCACTTCTGAAAAACAACTCCAGATTGTCCAGGAACGTGTGAAATGTGCTGGAACATGCTGAG
>CAJPEV010003514.1:0-10960 GCA_905338385.1 Darwinula stevensoni | reverse complement strand
AATATATTAAATATTAACCCTGAAGTGTTTGAACGACACAACTTAAATTAATTTTGTCCAGAATGTCACTCAGAGCTCCTGAAGTCTCATGAGAAGCAATAGGCCTATCTAAAATGAAAATAGTTGGGATATTGCACAAGCCTGTAAGCTGGGCTGCACTTAATCCAGCACTTAATACAACCGGTCCATGAATGGATTGGAGATCTCTTTATGGTAAACTGTATGTAGCATTGGGTTTAGCCCTGAGGAAATGTGAAAGATGCCTATAATGTATGCAAAGAAATGGAGACAGTTGAGGACACAGTACACCCTTGTGGCACGTCGATTCGACGTGGAACTTACGTCGAAAGGTAGATTGCCAGGGTCATGCTGCCACGGGCTCCGCGCACATGGCCGCGCGTTCAACTTCCGCAATGCCAGTCTCATAGACATGACAGCATATACCCCTGCCATCTACCTTTCCACCTAAGTTCCACGTCGAATCGACGTATCTGTGCCACACGGGAAAGCATCATGTTAAAATGCAAATATTCCCCTAACTCTGGACGCGGCAGTCGAAAGCGACTAATGAGCACTCACCATCTGGGAATTTCCATTTGTAAATGCTCGTGGTGCTCACCCCACCGACCAAGTAAGCTTGCCCAGTAAGTAAACTGGACCATTGCTGCTTCATGAACATGTTCACCAATGCATTGTTGGAGGAGATGAGCTGACCGCCTTCATTCTTGCACGCGGTCGCGGCCGCATCAGTAGCAATGCTTTTGGAGACGAACTTCACATAACTCCTTGTTCCTGGCACCAGGTTGTACCCTGCTAGAAAGTCAACGATTCCAAGATCAAGGCCTTATTCGAAGAGAAAAGACAAACATTGGATATTGTTTGGGGATGCTATGAAAATAAAGGAATCATCTATCCGCAGAGAAATGAAAATACTAACATTGAGCTGAATTTTTTACCCTGGCAGCACATAACATTGAATCAACAGTGATTCCTTGATGCTTCAATGTTATGTGCTACTAGGGTACGATGTTGCATCGATTTCTATCATGCTTTTTTTGTACATGGCTCTGCTTCGTGAAACTTTCATGTTTCGCAGAACACTGCAACTTTCAAGGATCGATCGTCAAGAAAGTACTGATTAACTATTGAGTAAAGTTTCTCATTACGGGAAAAACTTTGCACTGCAAGCTATCCATAATCATGTGAAAGCAATATCGAGAGAACACAAGGGATTCAATTGGACTTCCTAAAGGGGACAACGACAAACGAATTTAAGGAAATTGGAAGCAACTTGGCATGCGAAACGGATTTACAGGTTCGGACTTCGAAAAGCTTCCAGAACAGGTGCAAATAAGGGTATGTGAATTACATGCACTTGACGATGGTTCCCTGTAGAAGAATTTGCTGTTGGCATCGGCAGTCCTAGGTTCGTCGAATTTGGATCCGAGGCGGCAGATGAAAGTCCCTGAAGCCTCTGTCACTGAGTAGCTCAAGCAAGATGAATTCCTGCATGGATAAAACACTGCTGAGATTCGAACGAAATCAATTTTTTAATGGCATGCTCACATCTAATACAGTCGACTCTTGTTATGCGCGGGGGTGACGTTCCTGCAAATCACCGCGTAAAACGGGAAACGTAACATGTAATCATAGGAGTCGCGTTCGGGAACAGAACCCCCGCGTATAACGAGATGCAACTGTACTTATTTGAAAGAGGCTGAAAGTTGTGGTGGCTGTTACCCCTAACGCCCGAGGCCTACGACCCTGAGCCGTTCTAGGCCATACAAACTTTGGTTTGAACCGAACTGCTTCTTATCTTTTAGTAAACATTTTCAAATTGGGGTCTGCTTTTTCCCAGTTGAGAAGTGGCAATTCTGGCATATAAGAATGCGGTCAAAGGCATAGGCTAAAGAAGAGTGATAGAGTGCCTTTCAAAACTAATTCCGAAGTATGCAGCGGTTCATACAAGGAGGAATATTAGAAAAAGAGTAATAAATTATTTGTTTCTTATTTCATCCAGAAACTTTCCAAATGCCCTGCCTACTCCTAAACAGAAATTTCGGATATCTATTGAAAAGGTGAAAAAGAATGAGTAATTTAAAAAAAAAATTAAAATGATCGATTTTTTAAATTCAAGGTCGAGGAGCAGACACTTTGACCTTTGACCACTTTTTCTTTGAAATTCCATGAATCATATATCATCTCAAAGGGCGCGAAGAAACCATAAAAGTGACACCCCTTTCAGCTCTCTATATTAAGTTATTTCAAAACTTATTGGCCCTTAAGTGATGAAGACTTGACAAAATTTGTCCGTTTTGGAATTTTCAAATCGTTGCACCTGAGGACGTTTTTAATCTAGAGAGCTTCAATATAGCATGGAATAGTATTTCGATGGTCTCTGCGTGCTCATCAATGTTTTTGAAAATCAGAAGGGGTGAGGTATTGATAGTTTTGACATGGACCCCATCCTCCTTACCATTTCTGTCGTATGAGTAACATTAAAAATCGAATATTACCTTAATAGAGTTTTGTGGCTCCCGCGGGACATTATTTTGTTCGCGGCCCTGCATGGGTTCTGCCCATGACAAGGTTGGGCCCGCAAAGCCCTCTATTGTTTTTCTGGGGGTGTGACCTCCCCCTTTCCGGTCACGCCGTCCTTCGTTTTTCCGTCTCGTGTGTTGTCCTGGTCTTCGGTCGAGAGTCTTCGTCTGGGGCAGTCCCTCTTGCTAGCCGTGCCTGCAGCCTTTGTTTTGTTGAACTTCCATCGGTCGCCCTGCCTGCAATCTCCGTTTTTCCGTCGATCAAGACAACTAAAGACCTCCTCAAGATCTCAAGATCTCTTCAAGACCTCCTCAAGTGATCTGTGATATTTATTCTTTTCTCGTAATTTAACTTTAATTAAATATTTGTTGTCCTTGTTGTTTGAACACCGTTTTATTATTTGTGTCCTGTCTGTGGAGTGAGGCCAGGACCCCTTTCTTTTGCCTCCGCTTAACCGCTCGTGCTAAATTGTCTTTCTCTTCTTTCGGCTTAAAGTTAACGTTAAAAGTCCTCTTTTGAGGCCCTCCACACGACAATTTCCATCACGACCATCATCTCATTAGTTTGGCTCTTGTTTCCGAGCATGCTTGGAAACAGGAAAGCAAAAATAAGCCTTCGAAACACGGTCCTTCCTGTCCTTCTGGTCTCATGAGAGTTGTGAGGTACGTTCTGACATTTTCCATCCTGTCGGCACCAAATGGACCCACGACACTTGACAGACGGGCAACATCTGCTTCATCGAGGAAAGCAGAATTATCCGATGCACCTAGCCTCTTTGTGGCGGCAAGGTCGGTGCTGCCAATCTTAACCCATCAGCTCCCAAGTCCAAATAGATCGTATCAGTGAGGAGCCGATCCCAATGGTGGCTTATGATTCTAAGGGTATACTTTGGGGTAAAATTATTTTGTGGTATGAAGGGTATAATAATAATCAATATATAATTCGAACCACCAGCAGGACTGGTAAGCGATCCAAGTTTTTTCTATGACCTTGTTAAATTACTGTAGCTTCGATGCTATTCAAACCCGTGGCCACTGTATGAATTCTTCTAAATAAATTTGAAATCAATGAATTAAATACACAATTTTAAAGTTTTATATGAAAGACAAGACGTAGGTACATGTAAACTGGAAAATATAGGGGGATTCAAAATGGACGCTCTACAGTTCTCTATTAGAGAAACACTGATTCATTACAGCACGAAAAGCACATTGACTATGCGATTGACGTTGGCCGGTTACAAGGTGTTAAGATGCCCGTCAGCTTTACTTCAGCACTTTTACCTAAGTCGTGCAATGCACATTTAGAGGTGAATTAAAGTTGTTTAGAATTGGATCATTCCACCTTAAGTGAGGTCATGAGATTTGCTCGACTGTCTCGTAAGTCAATGAAATTTTCAAATGGTCAGTTTAATGAGGACAGCTGGCAGACAAAAAAAAAACATGTCTGTACTTCGAGCAGAGGCTAAAAAAAGTGAATTTTAATTTGATAGGGTGGAGGATTGTGTGTTGGAGGCCATTTTGTACCCCCAAACCATAGATGCAAAAATTCCTGACTGCACGGTTATCATGTCACTACCCTATTTTGATTGGCTATAACTATTCAAGAAACATTTGGATGCAACTGATACCTGAAAAAGAAGTTCACGAATCTGAGAGGAATTCATACATCCGCAAGATGGAGCTGTATGCCGATAGAGGCGCTGTTGTTAATTGGAGAGTCCCCAGTCCACGGCACATTTTAAGTAGTAAAAAAAGGCCTGTTTTTTTGAGCCTTTAAACCTTACATGAGTCTCTCTGCCAAATATCCGTTGTATGTGAGCGCTCATTCCAAAGCTTTGGTCGTGAAGCCAATTTTTAAAATGTGAATATAGTCCAAATCGGTTTGAGGTCAACATTTGGAAAACTACTCTTATTTACTCTTATTATTAATAATGGATTACAGACCATTACTGCATTTGAGGTGCAATGATCCACCTATATACTTTGTAACGGGACAGTGGACATGTATTGTTCTGAGAAAAACCCAATCTTCTCAACAACTTGAATGTGTCCAATATCAAGTTAAAAATCTCATCGTTTTTGCTCGAATATGAGAATCTTACTTGCTGCCATAGAAAATGATGGAGCGTCTATTTTGAATTACCCTATACATTAGTGTATCATTGACCAATTACTTGACTTTAAAGTAATCACTGATTGACATGTTTTATTTATTTCCTCAAAACTGCGTTCGCTTCCCGAACTCAAAACGTTCCGTCTAAATTTCATGGGGAACTCAGAAGGTAAACACCTTTACCATTACACAAGTTAGAATTCTTATACACTAAGCAGATTTATTTATGTTTAATATTTGAAAATACACATCACAGGCTCAATAAAATAACGTATTTTTATTATTAATGTGAGCACGATAATACAAGCGATGAGAGACTGAGATTAGACATATCTTCGAAAATTACAACTAAGATCTGTTGAAGGCGAACAAATTGCATACTTTTGCAATATGGTGACATTAATACGACATTGTGGTGAAGGAATGAATTACTCCGTGGCATGGATATTCCAGGTGAGAGCAAGCAGTTGGTTTTCTTCGACAAATTGCATCTCGGTCAGTAAGGAAAATTAAAGGAATACTCCACTTTAACCCTTTTCAGACCTAAGGTAAGAACGCTATCGGAATAATATCCTTTCTTCTTCTTTTTTTTTTAGCTCATACGAGATTGTAATTGACATTTTCATTCCTTGTGTGTACTTTTCAGTTTTATAAATAAAGTTACCATTTCATACTATATATTATATATTAGACATTTAATTAATTAAATGAAGATTACAATACTAATAGGTGAAAGAAGGCATCAGATGAAACTAAGCAATGCAGAATTGCGTCCATTGGAATGGACGACAGGTCTGGTTGAATTTCGACTTTTTTAAGCTGCTATCCATATGGTCACGGAGCAGCCGATGACAGAGAGGATTTGCGATGACAGAAACGATGATAGAGATGTAAGAGCCGAATTGCAGGTTGGCACGTCTGCAGACCAGGTGCCATTGCCGAGACAAATAACGTTTTCGCTTCCCTCCAACTTGAACCCGTCTTGACAAACATGCGTCACAGCGGATCCGGCTAGGTAGTTCGTTATCTTCTGGTGGCCGTTCGTGATCTTGGGTAATGGTGCACAGCTGACGATCTTCTCGTGCAAAGTGTGAATCGTGTCACTGAACGCGTCTTCAGTCGCTTTGGTCAGGACTGCAAATTCCAGACTGCCTGTGACGCCGTAGTCGAAGTAACAGTCGAGACTGTTGCCACACGTGGCCTGAATATCAGAGGGAAAGGATTGTGGGTTCGGCTGTTCCAGATTCGGTTCGAATTCCGGGTGATTGAAGGTCTCATAACTTTCCCTTCTCTTGTAAGTGAAAAAGGACTCATTTGCCAACACTCTCCACTTCTCTCCAAACTCGTGATGAATCTCGTGGAGGTTAGAGGTCTCCGGCAGAACGGTTCCGTCTGGAGCCTGCAAATCGTTCTTCGGATCGTCGTCGGCGTTTCCCAGCAACCCCCGAGTGATGCCTGCATACGAGTCGCCCGCAGTACCGATCAAAGACAGGGCCCTCAACGCACAACTCACAGTAAATGTCAGGTCGAAGAAAGCCACTCGGATTTGGTTTTGCCGAGGTCCATTCGAAACGACAGCAGGCCCTAAATAGACTTGAAACAGGTCTTCAAATACAAACGGTGAACCGTCTAAGGAAAGTTCCATGTCGTTCCCATTCGTAGATAACTGAATTTGCATCTTCGGACCATCGATGCACTTGAAAACAACTGCCGAAATCACGGTTGCACTCGTGCTTTGATGTTCCAGTTGTTGCATCGGAACCAACCTGACTTGAGAGGAGCATCGGTCGGTCTTCATGAGCCAGAACTCTCCATATCCATTAAAAGTATACTCCAGCACATCAAATGTGGTGAAATGAGGATCCCCGTTTCCTCGAACAGATCTCGGTGGGATATACCGTTCCCCACAATCCGACGGGCGTTGCTCATAGTATTTCTGGCACGAGCCGGTGATTCCAGACGTAGATGGATCGCAACACAAAAACCATGGGACGACGTCGTAGACGAAATGGTCCCACACGTTTCCATTGGGACTATATCTGTCAGCAGTCCCACCCCCAGGCTCCCCGCAGAGGATGTCACCTTCTTTGTAGCAGCACTGTTGACCTCCTCCACTGGGTGAAGGAATGGCGCTTCGATAGCACGTGTCCGCTCCGGAATGGAAGTACCAAAGCAAGTCGTCGCTGCGAGAGAAGCGTTCGTCTACTCTCGCTTGTGCAAGTCTCGGTGGACACGGTGGCAAATCAGTCTGTGGCCCGTCGTCGATCCGAGCCCAAGCATGACATGCAGCAAATAGCAATGCCTCCTCTATGACGAAAAAGGCTAATTCTTTCATTACTTCTCGCATGGAAGCGAATGCGATGATGCGTAAAAAGATCGTAATTTGACGACGCGTGCGCTCCATCGTCGTTCGCGTCTCTCTCACCGAGATCGATCGCTTCGGTTCCTGTCGCGTCTGAAGAGAGAACGTGAAGCTGGGCATTGAAATCTGGTTTTTATATTCCGCCAACTGAGAAACTTTGAAGATGAATGCTCCCGTGTTCGAAATGCTATCATTGAGTGAAATCTGAGGGAGCCATTCTACTCCATCGGGATCCAGAATATGCAGGAATAAAACCACGCTGTCTTGTGAGGGAAAGTCGCTGGGATTCCAACTGAAACTGATTAAGTCTCGAGAACCTTGGACGGCACTCACGTTCAGAACGGTTTTGGGTTCCTGGGTGATGAAAAGAAGAGCCGGAAACACCTCGACGTTCTCGCCGACTCGGGACATCACCTCGACGTCGATGCGACCAAATCGATAGAAAAACGGTGTCATGCATGCCACCGCATCCGTGGCGACGACTTCGCCAAATACGACAAGGTCGCCTTTCCGCGAATCTTTGAAGGTGCATGTAATGTTCGCAGTTTCCTCGAAGCAAGGTCCCTTGAACAGGACCACCTCGTGACCGTAGACAGAAACGTGCGCCGGATCGGTGATCAGGGTGCGATTTCTGAACCTTGAGGTGTCGCAACCGGCAGAAAGAACGGATTCTCCGTCGATGCGAAATACGAATTTTCCGGGATGGTCATAGTTGGATATCGATGTCACGTTCTGTATCTGTGGAGTGCACGAATATTCCAGCATGTAAATATGTTTTGGGTCGGCATCTCCAGCATCGAACCCGATTTTTGCACTTCTGCCGGACAATCCCGTCCACTGGATGCCATTATAATAAAAAATTGCGTAGGAGTACTGAGTGTCTGATGCTAGTAAAGCCTGAAATGTATTGTTCAGAGAGGCATCGATACTATAACCAGCCACTTGGAACCACGTTGCAACAAACGCCCACTGTAGTTCCAGTTGGACAAATTCTGGAAGAGCGGTCCGAATTTCAGCAGCAGCTTTTTGCAAGATTACGATTTCCGTAGTTTGTCGATAGAAAACCTGGCCGATGCTTCTCGTATCGACATCTGCCCAAAACGGCGTGATCATTCGAAAGTCTTTCGACTGTGGCGTACAAGTGGGTGTAAACTCCCCAATGGGACGCACGAAGGAGATGCCGCCGTTGTTGTTCAACCAGAGCGAATCGTGCGCACGATCGAAGAAGTAGAACGGGATCCGAAGCGGAATTTCTTCAGAGCTGCAGTCGTCACATCGCGAAATAACTTGGTCTCCTGCCTCCTCCCCGAACGAAAAGAAGTCTTCCACCGGCACTTCACAGAAGGCTTCGCCGAAGAGAGCCGCCAGCACGAGTACAGCATTCCCAAATGCGGCCCTCATCGTTTCACAGACGTCTAGACAAGAGCCAGAGTCGAGAGGTAAATGGTTAGGCACTACTTGATAGGTTTACTATGGAATATGGATAGGTTTACTATAGGTTTACAACCTGTGTCTGAAATCGTTTTCATATCTGGAAACTAAGCAATAAATTGTTTTGATCTAAGTACGAAATGAGTCAGCCTAATGAATAAGAAGAGATGCTACTCCACTAATACCATGATGGCCTTGCTCTTACAAGTGGCAAATAAGTCGCACTGTTCGGAAACCAGCGCTGTAAAAAGGAGAGACGGGTGTGGCGGAATCGAAAGCGGTTCGAGAGGGACTTGGCAGCTGAGATGAAGATGTATAGTAACTTCCGAATTCGAATTTTCTCTGGTGTCGGCAACCTAGAAGCGATTCACGCATGGCATGAGTCTAAGTGGCCGTCCCTGGGTTAGGCCAAGGCTTAGGAAAGCAGGCCTCACGGGGTATGTACACCCAAAGTTGGAATTTTTTTATGAAGTCGGCACTCTAACAGTCTTGCGTGTACCAAGTTTCAGCCTCTCATCATATCGAGAACGTGGAAAGAATTCGTCAGTCACAATCGTTTATTTACTGGGTGAGGCAAAAGTCACGATACACGATTGAACGTGGAGAGTTTCATTTTTAACGTCGTATTGACCGCTGCTCGCAATCAAAACACAAATAACACTGGAAAATGATATGGCGATGTTATTTCAAAAGTTAATAGCTTCATCCAGCAGTATTACTCTGAAGAGAAGTGGACCAAATGAACAAAATGGCTTTTTTCAGTAAAGAAGAACCTGTAGTAAATTTTGCCACACCCTGTATATGCTGCAGATGATCGTGTCCGTGCGATAGTGAATGACGCAAATTCTCACCATGTCCTACATGCGGTAGAAACCCGAAACGTAAAAGCAGCTATTAGATTCCCGAATTGAGACAGAATCCCCGCAACTGGCAAAAGAACACCCCACCTACCTGCGCGAAAGCAACGCAGAAGCCCTCAGAGAATGAACGCGAGACGAGAAAGCATCGGGAAACACGAACGCGGACGTCCCATTGTTCCCGGGGACCGCTCGCGCCTCGGCGCACGCACCGCTCCAACTCCGATCAGCGCTGCTCCTCTCATTCCCGATGAACCAATGCTATTCCTGGAACCAGGCTCCACGACGTCATTCCTGCTTTCATGCTTCCTCACGCGTAACCAAGTCATTTACGCTCAGCGACGATCATTTATACACGAAATCGAGTTCTCTTTGTCGTCTTTTATTCCAATTTTGGTGACTCGTGAAACCACTTAGACCCTTTTCTCCGAGTTTCAATCCGTCGAGCTCAGTGATTTAAACGGGTCGTGGAGCTTTTTCATCCATTTACACGGATGTCGATTCATTTTAAGTGCAATTAATCAGCATTGACAATGTCAAGTTTTCATACTCACAAAACCACACAAACATGCGTCCATATGCTCACGTTATGCCAGTTAAAACCGGCGAAAATAGCAAGCACAAACACGAAATTGGTGTCGAGCTCTGAGGAAAATGTCTTATTTACAAACGAGTTTGTTTGACCTTTGGGCAAAGAAACTCGCTATGGACGCGCTTTCGGCGTTCTACAATCGAAGGAGATTGTTTCATGCATTTAAAGCATCAGTTTTCGAAGCTCGCCCCCAGATGAAAGACCTAGTGAAAAGTCACCATACCTTTGTTCAACATTAGAACGCAGTTTCACTTCAAACGTCATATTGACCGTTGCTCACAACAACAAAAAAAAACAAAGGACAGGAAAATGATAGTGGGATGTTTGTTCCATTGTTAGCAATATCCACTAGTATTACTTTGAAGCAAGGAGGACCAAATGAACAAAACAGCTATTTTCAGTGAGCAAGAACTTTATATCAACTTTTGTCTCACCATGTATCACCATGTATGTACTAGTTGTGGTCGCGCCTTCGGCGCTCCATTACCTTGGATTACTATCCAAGGTAATGGAGGCAAGCGTAGAATTCCTTTATTTCCCGTGTTAGTGTTAGGAATGGCATGGAGAGAAATAAGGAAATATCCTGGTTTGGAGGTATAATGGTAGCATGCTTCACCCACTGAGCTGAGAAATAGAAGTGGAGATGGCGCACAATACAATGGATTTGTGGCAATTGGAAGCCATCTTAGTTGGGTCCGTGGTGGCTCTTCTCCATTCACTACGATGGGATTTTCATAATTTCTCATCCTACTTTTCTTGCTGTCGGGATCATGATGGCAGGCAGTCATGGTACTGGAGGCCTAATAATTATGGGGGAGTATCATAGGGTTAATAGTGTCATGTTGGAACTCTTCTTTCGTGTGGGCGAGTCTCCTATTTCTGGAATGGGCCTCCAAGTTCCAGGCCTGCCCTTGCTGAGTTTGCTGGGCCTACGAAGGCGATAACGTTACGCCGCCCTTGCATCATCACAGTCGACATATTTTACAGCAAGTCTAAGGCATAAAGTCAAACGAACTTCGATTGAACGCTCAAAGGTAAACACAGGCTAAAGGAAACTGTGGG
>CAJPEV010003513.1:0-30164 GCA_905338385.1 Darwinula stevensoni | reverse complement strand
ACGTTATGCTCACAGTAGAAGAACCAAATTTCCTTCTATAAGACGGCCAGCGTAGCGGCCGCAGGCGGTAGTTATTTCTTCATTTTACTGATGGAAGTGACTTTTTGTATTATTGGAAAGCCTAAACTTTTCTTAACAACTGCTGTTGAAACTAACAGTTTGTCTCAGCTGGCTGTGGGCTGTTTTTTTTTTTGAGGAGGTGTATGCTAAGAATCCCCGAAACATCCCTGACATGAACGCCATTTCCACGAGACTGAATGCCATGAGCTTGTATATTTGCCAGAAAGCAGTGAATAACTTTCCCTGGCGATGCCGTATGTGTCCTGATCAAAATGGGAACCTATTTCAGTGGCAAGAAGACTGAATCCCTGCTTCCTTATTCGGATACTATAACGTCAAATAAATAATATAATACAATTTTGATGCGTAGATTCACTTAGTCTATGTCCGTCCAAATTGGTGGCGGGGTTTCAGTGCCACCTTGGAGCTGCATCCTTATCACAGAAAACCTCCAAGTACTTTTTACTCGCGCGATTATTCTACACCTTTTTCACTTTGCCTTTGAAAGTGGTCGCAACACATTCTCACCCCTGCCTCATTGTCTACTGGTGATAAGTCTCGTTCTTCCATGGATTCTATCCACCTCGGGATCAGACTCTCCCGACTTCCTCATCCCCTCCCCCTCTGGATGGGACATTTCCGACTTTTTCCGGCAGCGATATTTCAAGATTAGATATTAATAACAGACGAAACGGCTACTCGTCTCGGATACGAAATGATGCTGGCAGACAAAGCGCGCCTAATCCCGAGAAAATCCGACTTTTCCTTCAGGAACAGACTCAAAGAATGCATCGTAGAAAGGGCTATCCCCGTGAAGGGAAGGTCGGATTGAGTATCAAAAGTAAATACCAAGTCCTCTCACGACTCTACAGATCCACGGGCCGATAAGCCACCTCTGGGAGGCCCGCTGGGCTGTTGGCAATATTGGATGGCATACTTTATATCTCACTCCGCGGGCCTGGCATGTATCATGCCAGACAATAAATCCTCCTCCTCATCCCCTCAGGCCTCCTTCCTCAAGGCTGTTCCTAATGCGCTACACTACAGTGCGTGTTGAGCTCACACGCTCTCGCACGAATACAGCCATACATGAAGGCTCTTGAATGGAATCCAGCAGACGAATGGAGGACTGAGATTTATGGCAAGAAAGGAGCTTCCACTATTTCTGAAGTATTATAATATCTCCGGTCTCCCGAACGCTGTAAACAGTTCTAAAGAAATTCTGAATAAAACATGAGAAAGAGTTTCCTTATATTGCGCAAAAAGAAGATTCCGATTATTTGCATAAACCACATCTCCACCTCTCTCACTTAAACAGAACCTTTCCATTCATTGCCCAGTAAATTTTCATGCATCGTCGAAATCGGTTTTCATTTAATGCAGAGAATTTTCGTTTCTTCCTTTGAGATTTTCCGCTAATCTATTGGTCTATTGGTGCTTACATCATCATCCAAAACCTGCAAGTACTATTCACTGACGTGACTATACAGTGCTTCCTTCTCATCATTTTCGAAAAAGATAACGACTCATTCTCCCACCTCTCTCTTTTTAATGAGAAACTGTAACGGGAGGCAGAGGGAGTTTCAGAGAAGGCTTTGGTTGCACCTATTATTTTTCTTAAACCCCTTCCCGTTGCAAAATTCAACTTTCTTGCATTCCTCTTAGAGAACATCAACAGCGTCGAAATTGGAATCTTTCTTCCTTTCCAATCACAAAATCGTTCCAGTAGATTATAAGCTGCATCAGCCTGTGATAGTGGAGAAAATATAATCTCACTCTTTGAAAACGTCAAATTTATTCATTTTTTCGTTGCCCATCTGGGCATCCCACTCTTGAGAGGTTTATGAAATAGTAATATTTTACGAAGAAGGAGAAAAAATTTCCAAAAAGGAAACGATGAAGGATTGCCGAATTGCAGGCATTTTTCCAGAGCATTAGGGGAAATTCAGGTTCATATGCTATATAGTTTCATTAAGCGGATGACAACGTTCCATTTCATGGCAACACATTTCATAGCCTTCTAAGTACCGAAGTACAGGGCTATTCTGTTGTGAGTCCGACAGTCAATTCGAGCTTCAAGAGACTCACATTCCATGTCTTTCCTACTACTTGACTATTCACCCCACGAGCCAGCCGAGAAAAGATGGACGAGGAAGGGCGAGGGAATGCGCAGAGGAAGAAGCTGACGAACATCGACAGCGGGGAGAGAGAAGAGTCCAATAGGGAATGTTCTCTTCTCGGCTTCTCACTGCGTCGTGCCACAGTGTCACTTGCAAGGTGAAAGCTTGTTCCATGCGTATTTCCCATTAATCTCCAATATAGTGACTGCCTCAGCTTCATCAATCTCCAGGAAGAATTCTCATGCTTCATGAAAGGTACCTTCTTTTTATGTACTGACGAGTTTTCCACCAAAGGGCAAGCAAATTCGCAATGCTCACGCCTTCGCCGTTCCACGATATAAGTAAATCTGATGGCTCACCATATGTCTTGCCTGGTCTCATTATAAGAATCAATAAACATGAACATTTAATCATTTTTCATCCCCATTTTCGAAACAGATTTATGGACTCCAGGCCATTTACAAGCTCATATTTCCGATAAGAACTTTTAACTTATTTCGGGTAACCTTATCCGAAATGACATTTAGAACAATGATGGAATCCGCGTATTCAATGCGCCACATCTTTCTCCCTAAGTCGGAATGAAGAAATTAGGGATTAGATTTATTGATATGCTATAGGGCAAAGAGGGATGGACCCTTCCCTGAAACGTACTATAATGAGTACGTTTCAGGGGTATATCAACATTTGGATTATCTTATGCCTCCTGCCTATCCAGGGTTCAGACTAATGCCTAGGCAGGGTTACTCCTGTACCAGCGATACTAGTACTGTAGGTGTCTTTACCATTGTAGCTGGTTGCCGCAGAAAAAGCAGACATTTATGGAGTGGCCCACTCATGTGCAACGTTGGTGTCATGCTTCAAGGTGCAGACAGATAAGCCAGATTATTTTTGTCAATAACGTGCCCCAAGCCTAAAGACCGCCGCACATGAGGCAATTTATGTCGTGCTACCGTTGCTCCAGATGATATTGATCCGTATGCCTGGGTGCTGCGATGGTCGTGCGACCATCTCACGACCGTCGCAGGATATTGCTCCCTGCTCATTTTTCCATCGATAAATATTATAGTCGCTCGATTATTACTTCATGTGCGGGGGTCCTGTGATGTTACTGCGATGTAGGCAGGCCCTAATTCTAGCCTCGATCAATCAAATTACTTGCAGTTTCCTGGATGTGTCCCAGGGGGCTCCTTTGCGACTGTTGCACTGCAAAAATTGCCTCTTGGGCGGCGGCCTTAGTTGGGCCATCGATGAGGGTGCCACAGATAACGCGGTCATTTTTGCTACGGCCCATGCACATGCCACCCATGGTACATGGATGCATGTGCGGGCTGATGTACTTGACCCCAACTTTTAGAGAAGTTCAAGCTCGGAGATAAGCCACTTTAGGCACAGGGATAAATTGCTAACTGGGCAATGGTCATAAGACACTTTTTCCTGATTCTGGGTCGCGCTTGTGTCTCGAGGTTTTCCGACAACCAATTAGGAAGAAAGGAGAGATAGATTTACTTATTTCGGCTGGGAAACTTATATCTATTAGAATCGCTTATTCTTCGCGGGTCTTAGGGAAATGAGAGAGGGAGAGAGATGGGAAGCAGCACTTGTTTCTCAATACGAAATTACATAAAATTTTGCTTGTGTCTCAAACAACGAGAGGCCCTGTTTTCCTGCGCTACTGGGCATTTCTGCAGGGGCATCTCGGAAGGGAGGGAAAGAAAGTCGGAATATGTGGATTCTATCTCCTTTCCAGATGAAATGTCAAGAATAAACAATAAAATAGAATGAAAACTGTTAAATACGCATTCCTATCACTAATTACTCGTTCATCCTGGAAAAGGACACACCATTGAAACTGAGGCGTGGCATCACAAGGTCATATATTTTTCATGAATCTGAACAGGCACCATAATCCTGCCGCATCTGCTGAGGTTGCCTGAAAATATATTTCCTTTGTCTGTCAGTTAAGTGTTTTCCGTGTTGTGCCCTAATATTCTCCCCCTCACTGACACCTCAACATTTCTTTAGGATTATACCATTACTAGCGAGTTTCTTTGCCCTTCGGGCGAACAAACTCAATGGTCGTGCCTACGGCGTTCCATTAAATTTGATAGTGATTAATTCATATATTCTTTGCGAAATGGCAAACACGTATTTAAAGTGCGTCCCCATTGAAATACGTGACATATGAGGACGAAAGTCTTGATTTTTATGAAAATCATTACTTCTCTTATTGCTAGTGTGCCTAACTTAAAATCTTTTCATGTGTCCCTTTTTGTAAGGGTGCAGAATACATTTTGAAATACTTCCCTCCTATAATCTACGCTGATGGGAAATATTTCAAAATCATGATTATTTCCTGTACTCAGCCATTAAAAATGTATTTCTAAGCGAAGTTTGCATTTTTTGTCTCTGTTTCCATGGATCAAAAAATATTCACGAAAATGGGACTGAAAAAAAGTGCCTTAATGGGTTTTAACGAATTTTTTTCTTCTGAAATGTAGACTCAGGGAACTCCATGCCACCCAGCTTCAGCCTTATAAGTTTCCCCTTTTTCCTGGCAGGAAAAAAAATGTATTTGTAAAAGCGACCCACCCAAAAGCTATGCTCTGAGGAGACGCAGAACAAAAGTTGAATTTTTCCTTAAATCAACATCACGTCCGTTATGTGTTAGCCAGCTGCTACTTTTCTATTTCTACCCAATTTGCTAGGATATGAAAAATTCTTTGAAAACGTAACTTCCCCAGGAAATATCCCCCGCAAAATTCCGATATTTTGGAAATTTGTATGTTTTCCTGAGTTCAGTGATTCAGCTGTCACGTTCAGGCCAAGTTTCAGTTTTCCATATGCCTCCGTTTGAAGCAAAGACAACTATTTGAAAATATGTTCCCCGAAAAGGTTTCCCCCATATGGCATGTAACACCAAATTTGAATTTTTCGTTAACTCAGCATGCGACTTATGTCAGTTAACTACTCACGATCCTTTATATATAATAAAAGTATAATTTTTTATTCACTCATGAAAAAAAAATTCTCGAAAACTTCGCCTCACAAAAATTTGCCCCCAGGGCATGGATCTAAAATTTTGCTTTTTTTCTGAACTCATTGTCTCGGTAGACACTTCCATGCCAGGTTTCAGCTTTCCATGCCTCTCCGTTTTACTCAAGAAAAAATAATGTTATGGTGGGGGAATGAGTAATGGGACAAAGAATGCAAAAAAAGCCAAAAGTCAGCCAGGAATGGCCGGAATTGAACCCAGATCATCTTGATTGCCGATCAGATATGCTACTACTACACCATCGAACCCAGGACATCTACAGGGCGTTTCATTTAAATTGTACATCTTTGAACGCTCATATCTCTGAGAGGGCGCAACCGTTCTATACGAAATTTGACCACAATATAGAGCAACCTTTGCCAAATTATTGGACATAGTTTCTTAATCGCAGCGCCATCTATTGAGTTGAAACACCGATTCTGACAAAACCTCTGAAACCAAGATCTTATCAACTTGATGAAATCTTTTAAAGCTCATCATTCGTTAGATAATGCCTTGATCCAGTGGTGCTGAAAATTTCATGATTGTACCTCATTTCCTTNGTAACAGGGGCTCAGGCCAAAACATCGGAAAAATCCATGGCATTGAGAGTATTAAGTGTAAGCGGATGGGTTAAGTGGCTAAGGTTTGACGATTGATATCTTAGTAAGGAGATGAGATACAATCATGAAATTTTCAGCACCACTGGATCAAGGCATTATCTAACGAATGATGAGCTTCAAAAGATTTCATCAAGTTGATAAGATCTTGGTTTCAGAGGTTTTGTCAGAATCGGTGTTTCAACTGATGGGGCTGCGATTAAGAAACGCTGTCCAATAATTTGGCAAAGGTTGCTCTATACTGTGGTCAAATTTCGTAAAGAACGGTTGCGTCCTCTCAGAGATATGAGCGTTCAAAGATGTACAATTTAAATGAAACGCCCTGTAGTTGACTATCTGAATGCCATCCTCATTTGTCACAATATATACAGTTTTTAAGAAAAACGTTTCCCCCCAAAATGTGTACCCGCAGGGCATGTACGTCCAAAGTCGGATTTTTTCTGAACCATGCATCCCAAAAAGTATATGTGTACCAAGTTTCAGATTTCTAACTTTTCTAGAACATGGTTAGAATTAGCGTCCGTCAGTCACGATCGTCTATATATATATTAGATGTGTGAAGCAGGTTGAACTGTTGATTGCTCTGCCGCTACATGGAGGTATCATATTTTCGAATAATCACGTAATATTGATATGTTAGAGGTGGAATTTGAAAATGAAGGAGCGTGAGTTTGCATATATCTCATATTAGCATTACATTGTCTCAAATTAATGCATGGATACCTCCATTCTCATTTTTTGCTGCAAGTGCAGAAGTATCCTTCTGATCCAACAGGAATACTTTTCACACCTACGTGGATCAAATTCCATCACCCAAAAAGATAGACCTCAAAGGATACCCAACACCTCGGGCCTCTTCCTGACGTTCTCGGATTGCAAATCACGTCATGAATCCATTATTGGCCGTCCTATTCATTTTCTTTCCTATCTTCGTGTCTGCGATAACGGAGCAATCATGCCCCACCCAAGACATATCACCCTGCACGTGCACCAAATATATGGATGGCGATGTGAGAGTGGATTGTTCGAGAGCAAGCTCTACTGCTGAGATTTCCTCAGCTCTAGCGAATGCCTCATGGCCCTCTACTCAACTGTGGTGAGCAATAATTACTTTTCCTTCTTTTTTCACCACTGGGTGATTCCATGTCAGTCCGCACAATTTTTCAATTTTTTCCCCGATCCCCTCCGATTTCAATGAAATTCGGTATGCCGATAGTACCTACTGAGACAAACTGGAACAAATGTCAGCGCCATGCATTATGTATTCTGAGAATGATAATAATACATTCGACAGTTTAAGGGCACGTTGAACCCAGGGATCAAAATACTTGTTATAAATCCCTTCATAATTAAGATGCATACGTGAATATGGTATCGTTGTATATGTTATGAACTTCCCAATCAGATGATATGTAACAATAGGTGCTAAAAGCTATGACCTTGGTCTACATGATTTGTAGTGATCTTGAAACTTGACTTGACCTGGACCTAAGTTCCGATGATCGATTTCGATAAAATTTTACAACTTCGTCAGTAATGATCTCCTGCATGTACACCGCAAATTTCATTTTGTGTTTTTGAATATCAACATAGATGTGAGCCTTGAAGCGTATGACCATCATGACATTCACCAGTGTAACACAAAATCGGAGTGATGGGGTGATGAAAGAAAGTTAATGTTCTGTAAATTCAATCATCCTCTTAGGATTGGACTTCATTTCTGGTGCTAGGATACCGTACTTGCTTTCATTACTTGAAGATGTCGTCTTTTCACTCGAAATACTACAAAAAGAATATACAGGTATATTCTTAATCATTATGTGAATCATCCTCGTTAATTGGTGGGATTTTGACTCAGCTGCAACACATAAAACTGCAACAATTGTCACGCGATTATTCAGCACATGTTTCTTACTATTATTGAAAAAGATCGCGACACATTCTCGCCTCTCTGTCCAATTAAAGCCATAGTTTAAGGAGAGAAGGAAAGCTTCCAACATTTTATTAATTTACTTTTCCTTGTCCGGAGAATTTAGACTCCAGCACCCATAACAAGTAGATGATGAACGTGCAAAGGAGCTTGATTTGCTTCGGAATGGATCTTCTCCCGACGGAATGCAGAAGTTGTGATTCTCTTCATTTTCCCAGAATCCGATAGGGAAACACCGTCGCAATTGCTTTTATCATTCGAGATTCAAAAACTTTTTCTCATATCATCATCATGTCATGCTGGTGGTAAATATTATGAGAAAACAGAGTGCACTACCATTCATGTGAGAAGTTAGTAGTCCGTGTAGCTTATTCAAGATGTCAATATTACAAGATCTGTTTGATATTGAGAATTTTTCGTAAAATATTCTTTACAAGCTTTTGCGAAGCGATTGAGGAAAACAAGCATTCACTTAAAGGTGTAAATGAAAATATAGCATCCATAGGATTAAAATTTCTTAGGAAAGAAACGAAAATACCGGAAATAAGACGAAGCGGGATTTCCGTGTAAATATAATAAATTTTTCCAGAAGATTAGTGAAATACTAGGTTTATATTCACTTGGTCGAAAATTTATAGAAAGAATGAGGAAAAATGTTTAACACATTTTTGCATCGCTACGGACATAAGAACGATTTATTAATCCAA
The DNA here is from genome assembly GCA_905338385.1 of Darwinula stevensoni. Taxonomy (NCBI): domain Eukaryota; kingdom Metazoa; phylum Arthropoda; class Ostracoda; order Podocopida; family Darwinulidae; genus Darwinula; species Darwinula stevensoni. Next base: position 21,693 of record CAJPEV010003513.1, on the reverse strand, counting down.
AAGAGTAATGTTGACCTACGTACTATGGCCTTTCTCCATGCAGGCAATTCTTCATGCAAGACAATACGAAAGTAGTGGAGCTCCCCGAAGGATTACTTGGGAATCTTTCCTTCCAGCAGATAAGGATAAACAACACTTCAGTCAGGAAAATTCACCCGTCAGCCATACACTCTGTGAAGCACTTGAATGTGGATCTCCGTATTCAACATATTCTTCTGGAGAATTTTCCTTTTCATATTCTTCATGAATTCCAATATCTGGAAAAACTCTGGCTCGACAACAATTTGTTGACCTCTATCCCGGCCTTCAGGAGCGACAGCCTAGAAATACTCAAACTTCATGAGAATAAGATCACGAGTGTTGGTTCGACGGATGGGCGACTCCCAAATTGAGAGAACTCTGGCTCAGGAACAATTTGTTGACCTCTATCCCGGCCTTCAGGAGCGACAGCCTGGAGTTACTCCTTCTATATGACAGTAAGATCACGAGTGTGGAGTTCGACGGATGGGCGACTCCCAAATTGAGAGAACTCTGGCTCAGCAATAATCTGTTGACCTCTATCCCGGCCTTCAGGTGCGACAGCCTGGAGTTACTCTTTCTATATGACAATAAGATCACGAGTGTGGAGTTCGACGGATGGGCGACTCCCAAATTGAGAGAACTCTATCTCTACAACAATTTGTTGACCTCTGTGCCGGCCTTCAAAAGCGACAGCCTAGAAATACTCAATCTTAGAGACAATAAGATCACGAGTGTGGAGTTCCACGGATGGGCGACTACCAAATTGAGGGATTTCGCCATTGGTGAGTATTATATATTTTATGATGTTTGTTAATGCACGATAGAGCCTGTTTCTTTCAGTACATTTTAATACCTTAATACCTTAATACCTTAGAAATACCTTAATATTGAAAAAATCTACAAACGGTGATTCTTGGAAGCGTTTTTGCAGAATGTGTATTTGCAGGGATGTTACTGATTCAACGAGTTTCCTCGTAAAACCCTATCAAGAATGAAGAAATGGTTCCTATTTCAATTCAGTTGTGATATGCGATGCTTCAGTGACACTGTTCGCGCACTTTTATTTCAATTCCATGAGCAATAAGCGTAATTGGTCTTGCAGCTTTTCCTCATCTCATTAATCTCGTTTTGCGGTCGCGCAGCACGAAATCCTCTGTCGGGGCTCCCTTCTGCAGCAATCAAGGGCATGAAGAATCTGGAGACGTTCCATTGTTACGAGTCCAATCTCGGACCAACCCTTTTACGAGGTGTACTGGAATTCCAGAGCAAGGCCTTGAAACTAGTAACTCTCTGGGGCAACAACATTTCCGAAGTGGAGGAAGGAGCCATCACTGGTATGACCCCTCGTTACATCTTATCATGGAAAATACCCGCATCAAAATCGTCACAAATACTGGTTTGGACATTTGATCCATGATGTGTTTGTTGCGACCCTTCCAATGGAAAATCTACCTAGATGACCGACCTTATTTTTGCTTCTCCAGGATAGATACGAGCTGCCATTGCATGTTCCGAAGGAGTTTGTAAATTGAAGATCCAAGAGCATGTTACGTAAGTAGAGGAAAGGGTTGGACACCATGTAAAAACTTGCGCGATGACTCATTCCGCGAAGCACCTCGAAAATCGAAGATGCTTTTATGAAACTCATTTGGATGCCTCCTCATGCTTGTGCAAGTTCATTCACGCACTCATGTAATTTCGTGTTCTTGTTTCCACAGAGTTTCAGAGAAAAATATCAGTGGAGCTCCATGGACTAAGAGCGATCTGCAATCTATAGCGCCCAATCAAGGACGATACCGGAAAATTCTCTTTCCTTTTAAAGTTAAGCTCATCAGATATGAAACTAGATGAGTCGTCTACTACCACTGGTCCTGGTGGTTCGAATGTAATTGCGAGCAATGGAGCACATCAAGTTGTTTGCACTGACGATGAAAACACTTGCTTCACGACGCTCCTGAAGGATATTTAGGACTGGCCGAAGAAATGCGCGATACAGCTGCTGCTGCACATTTGCCGCACTTTTCTGTTCTGTTTCTGATTAGGGTCTTTCCAGATCGCGGTCTCCAATATGCTCGATATCGATACGTCCACTGTGCGTCGCAACAATTCGACGAGTGTTGCCGATGCAAACGCGCCGCGGCTTCAACCCACGTCGTTCCTTATTAGAACTTTCGCACACAATCGTGAACATTGTTTCTTGCAATTCTTGCGTTCTCCTTGTAAATTGCCCGCGTCTTCGATGAATTTCGGTACCGTTCACGCCTTTTTCGCCCATGAAACGGATCACAGGACGCAACTCTTCCTTGGTGAAATCAAGCCACCATTTCTCATGCCCATTCTCATGACAGGAATGTCTTATGTCACGTTATTCGCGGGGCTCATATTCTAACGTTGTTACTTGTATTTCTACGTCACGATTGCAGGTGTACTTTTACTTTTTGACTCACACTCGTACTTTTATGGGCATTGAAAAAAAAAAAAAATTCAAACTTTGCCGAAGCGAAGGACACTTTTTCGAGTCAATGATGTACGCTATCGGAGTCGCTAATTCCCCTCAGGAAGCGCTAATGTAAGTTAACCAATTCAACTTTAAATTGTTTATGCAATGGTTCACTCTCCCACATCTTCTTGTGCACATACGCTGAAGGCCACTGCTTTGTATTACCGCGGGGGGTTAGTTCCTTTCCATCACATTCTCCATCCATAGCACGGAATAATGAAATGAAAATATTGAAATATTGAAATATTCATAATCGTGAGGGGATGTAACAGAAATTTGGTTTAATTGAAATCGTTACTCCATTAATCTATTGTGTGCCTAACTTCAGACTTCTTCATATGCTCTCATATAATAGAGCGAAAAATAAATGTTGATATACTTCCCCCGCATAAACTGCCCTGATGGGACTTATCTTAAAAATAGGATATTTTCTGTACTCAGTATCCGACAGGTACTTCTTCTCCAAGTTTCAACTTTCTACTGTTCTCTGTTTCGTTGGATAAAAAAATATAGAGAATGCACCTCGGCAGAAACACACACAAAAAACAAGATCCAGAATTACGCTTTGAACGATTGAGGTCATTTGCATACTTCCGGCAATGGATCCATTCCAAGAGGTTTCTTGGTTCTCAGTGGATTGAGAATCTTTGTATATGGGAGAAAATACCTAACTTGAGGCATTCAAGCTTAGCCGAACCATATGCAGATGCAATCGATTGGCCGAACACCATAACTTTGTGTCTCAAGGGTCTTCCTTCAAAGTGAATCTGAAACTTTCTAATTCTTTTCTTATGACTTCCAGGCGTCGGCTGCAAACCGCCCATCCTTGGCATGCTCGAAAGAAGCATTACAGTTTCTAGTTAGATCATGGCATGGGGTATTTTTATTTGCATTCCAGGTCTAGGACCTAATACGGAGATTTTTCTGACAAACAATGAAATAGTTGTATTATCTGAGGAGAGCTTCCGCCCAATGTTGGACATCCTCTCGAAGGGATATGGAGTCCTCAATCTAACAGGTGAATTTCACGATTTCTTACCATGTTATCATATTCATCCGTCACTTCGTTATACTGCTTCTTTGCTATTTCCGTCGTGTCCTTATTCCAGGCAATCCTATCCGATGCGATTGTGACATAGCATGGCTGGTTCTCAATGAGAAATTTCTTACGAGTATTTCTGGGAAGTGCCACAATGGAACCGAATTGAAGGATTTGGATGTGTTTGCTATGAAAGACTGTGGTCGTCAATCGAACGTTTCAGCATCCACAACTCAAGGTAACGTCTCCAGTTGTATTCTTTACAGCTATATGGTCTCAATATGGTTTCTCAACTTCTGGTTCCATGCCAAGATATGAGTGAAATGGAATGTTCGGACTTTTTTTCGATGATCTGGATAACTTCATTTCCATGCCTTGAAGACGGTCATCAAAACGAGAAAATTTGACCTGAGTTCCAATGGAGGTTCCCACAGCTGTGGATAGAGAGTTGGGACAACTCCGTCTGAGCCTTCATAACCTGTGATTGGAAGATTCCGTTCACGCGATTTATGGACGTCACTCTGACTCTACCGCATTGCCTCGCTGCCTCCAGATGCAGTAGAACTATTGAAACGCCAGCTTTAAAATAAATAAAAATTTGGGGAACAAACACTGCGATGAATCATTTCGGATTGAATATCTGGATTCGCCTTCAGTGCAGACTTATGACGAAAAAAGAGATATATAGAGATTCCCTTAGCTCTCTCAATGTTATGCTGACTGGAGAAACGATTGATCTAGTTCAGTATGAAATTCATTCCAAATTCATTTGTAAAAAAGCATTTAAGAAACGCGAGCTCATTCGTCACTTTTCAATATATATATTTTAGATGCTGTTGGTAGCCGACAAGATTTCAGCAGGAACCGAGAGAAAGAGGACATTAAGTTTCATTGCAATTAAATTTTTTTTTTATATAGGACACGCTTTACTACTTTTACCAAGGAAGCTCCATGACCTACTGTCGACTTTCTGGTCAGTCACGCGAAATTATATTCAAGGGAGAGTCCGTTTTCCAGTGTCATAGACAGGCCATTGGCGTTCATACCCTATCAGGGTTATATACATTACTAGCGATTTTGTTTGCCCGAAGGGCAAACAAACTCGCTGTGGTTGCGCCTTCGGCGCTCCTTTACCTTGGATGGCGATTAATTCATTTATTCTTTGTGAAATGGCAAACACGTATTTAAAGTGCGTCCATTGGAATATGTGACATATGGGGACGAAAGTCTTCATTTTTATCAAAATCATTACTTCTATTATTTCTAGTGTGCCTAACTTGAAATCTTTTCGTGTGTCCATTTTTGTAAGGGTGGAGAATACATTTTCAAATACTTCCCTCCTATAATCTACGCTAATGGTGCATATTTCAAAAGTAGGATTTTTCCTGTACTCAGCCATCATACAGGTACTTCTGAGGTAGTTTTGAATTTTCTGTTTCTGTTTCGTTGGATCGAGAAATAATTCACGAAAATGGGACTTAACAAAAATTTCCTGATTTTTTTTTTAACAAAATTTTTTTTTAAATTCTGAAATATAGACTCAGGGAACTCCATGCTATCCAGTTTCAGCCTCATACGTTTCCCCTTTTTGCTGGCAGGAAAAAAAATGTATTTGGTTGATCACAAGTATTAACTTGTGATCACAAGTATTAACTTGTGATCACAAGTATTGATCACAAGTATTAACTTGTGATCAACCAGTTTCTCTTTGAAGGCAGAAATTGGACAATGGGCAGCCTTCTAAGGAATCCAGGATCAGCTGAAATGAGAACTGATCGGAGGGCCGGTTCGGTGGGAAAGAGAATGAGCGCTTAAAAAACGCATTCGGTGCTCAGATACTTCTACACACTTTCAATTTCTGTAATTTTGTGCGCACACATTGTGATTGCTCCATAAATATTTACTCTTCGCAAGATAGAATATAACACTTGCGCCGCTTTCAGAGATCCGAGAAGATATCCTTATCAATGCATGCGTCTCTTTTGGACATCGTGCATCACTGCCGCCTCCTCCTTCCCCCTCCGCTCCGCAGTCTTCAAGTCTTTGACTTCAACTATCTCGGAGAAGCGTGGCTGAGTTCTGTCGAGACGGGAGAGGTGATTGGCCTTCCCCGAGAGAGGAGGCATTCTCAAAACTGTAAAAAATATATTTGGAAAATTAAGTCATTAGGACCAAGGCACACGGAACAGAGTTTCCTGTCTCATATGCGAAAAAGGGAATTTCTATCTAAAGTGGAATAATTATATTCTTCTTATTCACTTAGAAATTCTCTCATTGCCACAATTGTTTTATTTCAGTAAAGGCAGGTAATTTTTCATGTCTTCTATTGAGGTTTTCTGTCTTATTTGAGGATTGGCTAGTGGCTTTCATTACTCGAAAAAACCAACATACCCTCACTTTTATAGATATTTTATGTTGTTCCTCTCATGGAAAATTTGAATGTACTAAGAAGATAGAAGCGTCTTTCTCTTCGCTCTGGGGACTCCAAGTAGGAAGGAAGGTACGTCCTTAGAACAACGTTAACAACTATGCAGAATTTATTGGATAATCAATGGGGAAGGAACGGTAGAAGAAATACAGGGGAGATGCAGCCGCATGTTCGTAGGAGGGATCTCCCGGCACGCGACACACACCGTGGTCACTGAGTTGGTCGGCTGAGGGGGTCGGGACGCACTCGGTGCGCCCACGTGTTGTCCGGCAGAAGTTTCAAGCCGAACTGCGCATAGCGCAGGACGAGGGCGTGAAGCAAAGAGTGACCCGCTTCGGCCACTTGGCGTGGGAACAGGGGGGACTCTTCTCCTCTACTCATTACCTCACCTAGGGCATGAGGAGAACTCCACAGCACATTAATTGAAGATAACACTCTCAGGCCGATCCGGATGACAACGTTGAAATTCCTTCTATCATTCAATCGCTGGATTCATCCGTGGAAAAAAATCTTACATGTGAAGGGATATTCTAAAAATAGTCCCGAATTTGGAAATCAGTGTGTTATCTAATCTAATACTCGCAGCTCCGCCTCAAGTGGCTTTGGATAGTCTCAATATTTTCCACTTTCCATGTCCTTTTTGAAAAACCATAATTCATTGCTCAACAGAGCAGGGGTCCCTCCCTGGAATGTGAGTCTGAGACCCTTGAAGGATTCTACTGAAGCTACACCTTTCATTCGCTAGGTGTCCTGCCAGCACTTGATAGAAGCGCTCCTAAGGGGGTGAAGATCCCCCCCCCGTCACTCTTGAGCTCCCTTTAACTTCCCAATTCGATTCGAATAGAGTGTAGGACGCCTCATAACCCAAGTGCAAATAGCCTGCTGTAGAAGGGCCATAGCCATATCCTTTCTGAGTCACACCACATCTCGCGTATGACTCCTTCCTCCTTTATGTAGTCCCGTCATTGACACCTAGTTGTGGTATGTGGATGCCTTTTTTCCCAATCATCTTCATTCAAAGATTGTGGTCGGCAGTGCTTTGGGCTTCGAGTCAAAAGAATCCTGACACGATGCTCCTCGCAGCTGCCCCAGAATTTTTGGGACGACCTAGTACATCTGTAACAGTCAAGGCTAAATATGTCACTACAATACAGGGAGGTTCCGTGCTTACGGATTCGCGCGAATTCAGCAGTTTGGCCAATCGCAAAAAAAATACGCTTTGCGGATACTTTTTGACTTGCCCTCGTAAATAATAATTCTATCTTTTTAATGTGTGCATTCACTTAGTCTTAGTCTCCGTCCAAACTTAGGGCGGGGTTTCAGGGACACCCTGTAGCAGCATCCTTATCAAAGAAAATCTCCGCGATTATTCTATACCTCTTCCATGTTGCTTCTGAAAGGGATCGCAATACATTCTCCCGCCTACCTTATCGTCTACTGGTGATAAGTCTCGTTCTTCCATGGATTCTATCCGCCTCGGGATCAGACTCTCCCGACTTCCTCATCCCACCCTCGGGATGAGATATTCCAGACATTTTCCTCCCAATATCATTCAGGGATTGATTGTTTTTATCCATATATCCTCCATCCATCCATCCATAAATATAATCCATATCCATATCCATATCCATCTAATATATATAGACGATCGTGACTGACTGACTGATTGATGCTAATTCTAACAATGTTCTAGAGGAGTTAGAAATCTGAAACTTGGTACACATGTACCTTTTGGTATGTAGAAATCAGAAAAAATACTACCTAGGAGGTACATGCCGTAGGGGGAACACATTTTGGGGGGGGGGGGGGAGAAGTTTTTAAAGATAAATATTTTGACGGATTAGGATGGCATCGAGAGGCCTGACAGGATTTCCCGGGTTCGGTGGTGTAGTGGTAGCACACCTGACCGGCATTCAGAAGGCCCGGGTTCAATTCCCGGCCGTTTGTTGACTCTTTCGGCCTCTTATGCCTTCCAAGTCGCGTTACTCATTCCCCCTCCGCAACAATTTCTTGCTTCAGTAAAACGGAGAGACATGAAAAGCTGAAACTTGGCATGGACATGCCTACCGAGACGATTAGTTCAGGAAAAATGTAAAATTTAAGATCCATGCCTTGGGGGATATGAATGTGACTACTGAGACAAGGAGTTAAATAAAAATGTTTAATCTCGATACTTCTCTTGGGGTAATTTTTTCGAGGGGCGATGCTTTGAAAAAAAAATTGTCGTGGCGAATTGGACAGAAATAGAAAGGTGAAACTTGGCACACGTATAAGTGACATGATATTATTATTATTGAGTTGAGGGAGTATTTAGCTTTCATGTTGCATCTCCTCCGGGCATAGCTTTTGGATAGGTCGGCTTTTCTAAACATCTTTTATCACCAGCAAAAAGGGCAAATGCATAATATTGAAACTTTGTGGACATGTAATTCACTGAGGATGGAATTCGGTAAAAAAAAAAGAAGGTACTTTTTGGTTAAAACGGCTCAGGGCACATATTTTGCAAAATGCATATTTTCCCGAATTTTCTGATTCAGCAAAACAGAGGGCGCTAGAAAGTTTACACTTGGCAAAAAAGTACCTATTGGATAGCTGAGTAAAGAAAAAATTCTAATTTTATTTTACAGGGTGGTCCAAAAGTCTCCATACGTTGGGAAAATTAAAACTTTTGAAAAAAGTGTAACTTTATTTTCTAAATATGCTCTACATACATATTGAATTATTTTTCTTTTTTCAGATACCCTTTAAGAATGCCTTTGTCAAAAGAAGAACATGAATCACCTAAAGGAACGCATTCGAAGTGCAATTTCGCGCATAACACCAGATGTATTAACGCGAGTTCACCATGAATGGGAGAGTCGCATCCGTATGTGTTTTCAAAGTAATGGCAACCATGTAGAGCATATTTTGTGAATAAATTTACATTTTGTTAAAAATTGTTAATTTTCCCTATGTATGGAGACTTTTGGACCACCATGTATATGGACGATCGTGAGAAGGTGACTGACTAACATAAGTCGCTATTCGCACGCTGAGTTCAGGGAAAATTCTACTTTGGTGATACATGCCATAGGGGGACACCCTTTCGGGGAACATATTTTCAAATAGTTTTCTTTGCTTCATTCCAACGGAGACACATGGAAAGCTGTAACTTCGCAAGAACGTGACCGTAGATGCACTAAGCTCAAATGTCAAACGTCAAATTTCCAAAATATTTTTGAGGTTCATATTTCTTCGGGACGTAACGTTTTCAAATAATTGTTCATATCCTACCGAATCGGGCAGAAATAGAAAAGTAGCTGGCGTACGCATAACGGACGTGATGTTGATTTAAGGAAAAATTCAACTTTTTTGTGCGTCTCCTCAGAGCACAGCTTTTGGGTGGGTCGCTTTTCCAAATACATTTTTTCCGCCTGCAAAAAGGGAAACGTATGAGGCTGAAACTGGGTGGCATGGAGTTCCCTAAGTCTACATTTCAAAGGAAAAAAAATTTCGCTAAAAGCTATAATTTAATTAAATTAACGAAATATACATAAGAGGATAAAATGTTTGTCCTTCCGGGAAACTCCTCCCAAATGGATGAACGGATTTTAATAATTGAGGTGTCAATCAAAAGCTCATGAGCTGGAGGCGATACTAATTGGGTCAAAAATCCGAAAAGTACGCTGCGAACGTCGTTTCTACGGGTTCTTCTGTCTTTCTGCGCGTCAGAGGCCTGCACGGGTTCGCTTTTCCGAGTTGAAACTGGATCGGCCTGATTGGTATCGTGGTCCGCACCCGACCCGGAACGCGATCGTCGAGCAAGCTTTGCTGCTCCGATCCGTGTTGTGCTGACATTGCCGGCCACAAGCCCGCTTAGGCCTCTAAGCTTGAGAACGCCAGGTCTGTCATGACGTATTTGCCCCAACGGGAGACGAAGGGAGCCTCGCAGATCTGCGCATAAACGTATTTTCGGGTGGAACGGTTATGAATGATGGGCATTCTGTGGAAGTAGACAGGGTGGCGAAGCGTGCATTTGGCATGGGAAACCGTGCAAGGCAAATGCATTGGAAAGTCTGAAACTCATGAAAATTTCCCTATACGCGGAAAAAATCTTTCTTTGGGATGGGTTGTGTGAAATCGATGCCTGACCATCTCTCATCCATAGGCATGTACATAATACATGAGAGGATGATCTGCCTGGGTCAGGGTGTCAGTCTGGGAAAACTTCTCCTAGACAGATCCTAGACAGATCAACGGATTTTCATCAGTTACATGTTGATTGAAAGCTTATGACCGGAAGCGATGATTCCTGGATCAAAAGTCAGAAAAATCTTCCTATTTTCTTGTAATATGGCCAAATTTCCGTCAAGAAGAATAGCATCATATCGAACGCTTCTCGGGCTGGGTGCTCAAACGTCATAACCAGCACTCGATCTGAAATTTGATTACCGAACGGACATGTCCAAAGTCTGTTTTGTCCATTGAGTTTCAGAACTCGAGGTATCCAATGACGCATTTTCTCGCACCCGACCGGACACTAGATTGTCAACTTCTCATTCACGCCCGATGCACGGGGTCGGATCGATCCTATCGAGCCGATCCGCATCCCGGCCGAGCTCAAAATCTTCCCCTATACTACTGGGGCGTCCTTAAATTAAAACGACGGGTCTCACTTTAAGGCTAAAAAGTGGAACTCGCTGAACATTTGCATACTGGCGATTGGGGTTTCCCTAAAGACGAAACGCATCCCCTTATAATCCATTGAAAGCATGCGTGTTTAAATTCGAAAATTGTGTCGCTTTAGAATCCCACGAGACGGAACACCTCTGGATATTGTCACCGAAGGGAAACGGAGATTCTCTCGTTACATGAACCATGCTCCCTTTCTCCATCGGATTACTGAAAGGTTCAAATTAGTCTTGTGTTCCACAGTTCAAAACTATTGGTGTGATTCGAAACCCGGTGGCGAAAACTATTGGTTCAAAAAGTTCTACCGTTTTTACGTCGTGAGGCCTAATTTCAGCGATGAGAATAGCATTGTACGGAATTCCTTCTCGGGCGAAGTGCTCACAACCAACAATGAGAGTATGAGGTAATGTGGGCAACGGATGCTGTTGCAATTGTAACTCCTGGCAATGATCATATGTCATAGTTTGTCCCGTCGCCGATTTAAGACAGTGCTTCACGTATGTCTGCAGCATTTAGTTGGTGCACTGATGTTATTATTTTATACATTTTGCCGTTCTCAATATGGCCCGAAAATGTGGGGTAGTTTAAATTTTTCTGCTGCGGGATCTACTGAACGTAAGAGAAAAACAGAAGCTCTGGAGTCACAGTCGGTGGAATTGCGTGCATGGAGAAGTTCACAAAAAGGCTGCTACGCAGGCTGCTTCCAGAAACAGTGAAACTCACGAAGAAAGAGCAGAAAGTCATGCACGAAATGTTTTTATTCCACTTATTTCAGCTCGTGCGCGCATGGGCTTTTACACTAGTGTGCAATAACTTAGTACTTGAAAATGACCTCGTTTCCCAGAAGCTCCATAGAAGGAGCTATGGACGTAAAAAGAAAGCTCGGATTGAGTATCAGAAGTAAATACTTAGTTCGCTCACGACGCTACCGATCCACGGGCCCATACCCGACCGTTCCGGGAGCCCGCAGGGCTTTTGTCAACTCTGGATGCCATCTCTGTCTTCATCGCTTCGTGGACGCATACCCGAACGCTTCGGAAGCCCGCAGGGCTTTCGGAAATACTAGGCGCATTCAATTATGACCTGAGTCATGACTCGAAGGTTCAATGCTTGCATCGAGGCTTCCTGGGTGACACTTGTTAATATGATCAATCCTAGGCATAATAGCTTTTGTAAAGTACCAAGAATCATGAATCTCGAGTCATGACCTAGGTCACAACTGAATGCACCCACTGGATGGCATCCTTCTATAGCTCACTCCGCGGCCTTGGCATGTTTATTCCCACGTAATAAATCCTCCCCGTCATCCCTTCAGGCCTCCTTCCTCAAGGCCGATCCTAACACGCCACACTATAGAGCGCGTTGAGCACACATACTTTCGCACACATGAAGGCTCATGGAAAAAGGAGTCCAGCAGACGAATGACGGACTCAGATTCATGGAAAGAAAGGAGTTTCCACTGTTTCTGAAACATTATATCATCTCCGGTCTCCAGAACACTGTAAAAAAAAATTAATAAATTCGGTTAAAAATGTAAGAGTTTGCCTTTTTTGCGCGAAAAAAAAATTCTGATAATTTGCCTGAACCATGTCTCCTCCTCTCTCACTTAGCAGAACCTTTCCACTCATTGCCCAGTAAATTTTCATGCATAGTCGAAATCGGTTTTCGGTTAATGCAGAGAATTTTCATTTCTTCCTTTGAGATTTTCCGTTTCTTTTTAATAATCCTTAATTTATTATTCATTAGTCGAAAACGTATTTCTCCGCGAAATACTGCAAGGTTTCTTTGATCTATTGGTGCTTGCATCATCATGAAAAACATGCAATAGCTATTCACTGACGTGTCTATACAGTGCTTCCTTCTCATCGGTTTCGAAAAAGATGACGACTCATTCTCGCACCTCTGTCTTTTTAAAGAGAAACTGTGAGGGGATGCTGAGGGAGATGGAGAGAAGGCCTCGGTTGCGCCTATTAATTTTCTTAAACCCCTTCCGTTAAAAAATTCAACCTCCTTGCATTCCTCTCAGAAAGCATCAACAGCTTCGAAATTGGAATGTTTCTTCCTTTCCACTCACAAAATCGCTCCAGCAGATTATAAGCTACATCAGCCTGTGATAGTGGAGAAAATCTCATTTCACTTTTTGAAAACGTCAAATTTATTCATTTTTTCCTCGCCCATCTGGTTAACCCACTCTTGAGTGTTTTACGGAGAAGTAATATTTTACGAAGGAGAAAAAGGTTCCCAAAAAGAAACGAAGTGGGATTACCGAATTACAGGCATTTTTTCAAAACATTAGTGTCAGCGCTGCCCAGCCTGCGGACCGCGGTCCGGATCCGGACCGCAAGCTCACATTGTCCGCTCCGCAGACTGAGATTACTATTTGTCCGGGATTTCCCAGACGGCTCCGAAATATGAATTTCTGTCATCTCAATGATTCCTGTTTCTGTCAGGTGCTGATCTCCCTATTTCTGAGCTTTTCTGGCTTCTTTCCCCTGCCCCTTTCCTGTGTTGCCAGGGAACAATAATGAAGTCTCGAAGCAGGAAAGAAGTTCCAAATGCCTCCATTCCTTTATGCTGGAAGATATCTCCTCATTTGACTCGCAACCGCATCCCCTCCCACCTCACCGATCTTCCTATTTCTTGACGAGTTATTCCCAAAAAATTAACCTAAATGCGACATTATCTGATAATGAAGGCCATATCTAGCGCAGAAATTTTACTTCCGGACCGCGAGACAGGTGGGACATGAGTTAAGTGGACCTTCCCACCAAACAGTTGAGCACCCTGATTAGGGTAAATCCAGGTTCATATGCTGTTTAGTTTCATGAAGCGAATCGCAACGTTCCATTTCATGGCAACACGTTTCATAGCCTTCTAGGTACCGAAGTACCGGCTCTTCTCACAGTCGATTCGGCCTTCAAGGGACTCATTCCGAGTCTTTCCTTCTACTTGACTATTCACCCCACGAGCTGAGAAAGAATGGACGAGGTAGGGAAAAGGAATGCGCAGGGGAGGGAACTGACTAACATCGCCCGCGGGGAGAGAGTCCAATAGGGAATGCTCTCTTCTCGGCTTCTCGCTGCGTAGTTCCAGTGTCACTTGGGGGATCAAAGCTGAGTATTTCCCGACTATATATTCCGTGCGTATATCCCATTAATCGCCAATAGTGGCTGCCTCAACTTCATCAATATCCAGGAGGATTTCTCTTACTTCATGAAAGGTACCTTCCTTTTATTTTCTGGCGATTTCACCACCAAAGGGCAAGCAAATCCGCAATGCTTTCGCTTCGCCGCTCCACGATGCAAGTGAATCTGATCCATCACCATATGTCTCGCCTAGTCTCATCATGAGAATCAATAAACATGGACATTTCAACATTTTTCATCGCCATTTTCGAGACAGATTCATGGAGTCCAGGCGATATACAAGCTCATATTTACGATAAGAACTGTTCATATATTTAGGGTACCCTCATCTGAAAAGAGGTTTAGAACAATGATGGTGTTCACGTATTCAGTCCATCATATCTTCGTACTGAAGTCGGTATGAGGAAATTAGAGATTGAATTTGTGGATATGCCATATGGCATAAAGGGATGAACCTTACTCAGAAGCGCACTATAATGAGTACGTTTCAGAGGTATATCAATTCCTGTATTATCCTATGCTTCCTATCTATCCATGGTTCGGACGCATGCGTGGGTAGGGATACGCCAGTACCAGCGGTACCAGTACTGTAGACAGAAATGTTTCCACCATCTAGCGCTAGTTACCGCAGAAATAGCGAAAATTTACAGAGTGGCCCGGCCTGCTCATTATCGTCAATAACGTGCCCCATGCCTGAAGCCCGCCGCATTCGAGGCAATCTTTGTCGTTCGACCGTCGCTCCACATGATTTCGCTCCATGTGCGGGGGTCCTGCGATATTCTTGCGATGTAGGCCAGACTAATTCTAGCATCGACCAATCACATCGCTTGCATATTCTTCTATGTGCCCCCGGGGGCTCAAATGCGAAGGTGGCCCGACAAAAATTGCCTCGAATACGACGGGCTTAAGCCACACTTGGGCCACCGATGAGGGTGCCACAGATAACGCGGACATTTTCGCTACTGCCGATGCACATGCCACCCATGGCCCATGGATACATGTGTGAGATGATGTACTTGGTCCCAGCTTTTAGATAAGCTCAAGCTCGGACATAAGCCATATTTGGCGCGGGGACATATTGCTGACTGGGCAATGCTCATAATAATACACTTTTTCCTGATTCTGATCTCTCCTCCTGATCTCGCAGTTTCCGGCAACCAATTAAGATGGAAAGCAGAGATCGTTTTAATTATTTCGGCTGGTAAGCTTATATCAATTAGAGACACTTATTCATCGCGGGTATTACAGAAATGAGAGCGGAAGAGAGAATTAAAGCTGCGCTTGTATCTCAAGACGAAATTCCATGAAGTTTTGCTTGTGTCTCAAACAACGAGTGGCCGTGCATTCCTCCGCTACTGGGCATGTCTGCTGGGGCATCTCGGAAGGGAGGGAAAGAAAGTCAGAATATGTAGATTCCATCTCCTTTCTAGATAGAAAAGAATAGAAAGAACAATAAAATGGAATGAAGACAGTTAAATACGGATTCCTATCACTAATTACTCGTTCATCCCAGACAAGAACACACCATTGAAACTGAGGCGTGGTATCACAAGGTCATAGATTTTTCTCAAGTCTGAAAAAAGGAACCATAGCTCTGCCGCATCTGTGGATGTTGCCTGAAAATATGTTCCAACTGTCCGTTAGTTAAGTATTTTCCGTGATGTGCCCTAAAGTTCTCCCCTTCACTGACACTTCGAAATTTCTTTAAGATTATAGCTTCATGTGTAAAGCAGGTTGAACTGTTGATTATTTTGCGGCTTCATGGAGGTATCATATTTTCGAATAATCAGGTAATATTAGTATGTTAGCGGTTGAATTTGAGAATGATGTAGCATGAGTTTGCATATGTCTCATATTAGCATCACATTCTTTAAAATAAATGCATCGATACTTCCATTCTCATTCTTCCCTGCATGTGCATCAGTATCTTTCTGATCCAACAGGATTACTTTTCACACCTACATCGATCAAATTCTACCGCCCAAAAAAACAGACCTCAAAGGATACTCAACACAACGGGCCTCTTCCTGCCGTTTTCCGATTGCCAATCACATCATGAATCCATTATTGGTCGTCCTTTTCATTTTCTTTCCCTCATTTGTGTTTGCGATAATGGAACAAATATGCCCCACCGAAGACATATCACCCTGTACGTGCACCAAATATTCGGATGGCGATGTGACCATGGATTGTTCGAGTGCAAGCTCTGCTGCTGAGATTTCCTCGGCTCTGACGAAGGCCTCATGGCCCTCCACTCAACTCTGGTGAGCAATAATTGTTTTTTGTCCCCTCCCTTTGCATCAAACGCTAGTGTTCGAGACAGCCTTGCAATAAGTCGACGGCGTGGTTCCTACTCCTACTCTCAACAAAGTATTTTTTTTCTCCACGAGAGAGAACGGCTAGGTTGACCGTACCCAAGGATTTCGATTCCAAAGGGAGTCCCGAAAATTGAATGCACGTTTGTCATCGTCGCTAGATATAAGTCATGTTGGTAGTATGAATAGAGAAAATGTTTATTTCAATATTAAATAGATATCCTTCATTCTCTAGAGAAGAAACAGGATATTTCCCCTAAATGGTCGATGCGATCCTGAAGATGAGCAGGCCGCTTTTAAATATTAGGAACTGGAACTATCCCGTTGCCTTAGAATTGCAAACAAAAGGTAAAAAATACTCGGAAATTTTCTATTCTTTGTCGTGAAAATTTCTAGGAACATGTGAGCCAGTATTCCCCTTTATCCTAAGGAAATGCCTTTCCTGCCTTTTTTCAGAAATTCCACTTCGTCTTCCTTGCGAGAATTTTCCCTTATACTCCATGAAATGAAGTGGCTACGGAACCAAAATTCTCAGTCCGATGTTGAAGCGAACGATCCTTAACGCGTCGGGAACAAATACTTTTGAATATTGTGCTCGTCCGGTCCTTTTCTTAGTGACACCTTCGGGAGGCCACCCGTTTCCTTTAGTTTCCAGCCTGAATGGTAGATGACTCCCACTAGCCTCCGACATCCCCTTAATTGTCGCATTAACCCTTTCAGGCCGGAATTAAGGCCGCTATCGGAATAAGATTATTTTTCTCATTTTTGAGCTCTTTCGTGATTGTAATTGAAATTTTAATGATTTATATGTGGGTTTTTTATATATTGTATAAATTTACCATAGCATACCATGTGTTAGATATTATACATTTAAATAAAAACTAAAGATTACAACACTAATGGGTGAAAAAGGCCTCTGATGAAACTGAACCATGAATAATTGCGCCCATTTCAGCGTAATATGGAGCGCAAAGGCACGAGATTCCTAAGAAATTGCCATAGACACAATGTAAATGCAATGTTCACTGGAATGGACGCCAGGTTTAAAAGGGTTAAAATACTTCTGAAAACGTATAAATTTCACTCTTGAGAAGAAAGGTAATTTCTGGAGTATTTCCCAATCGGATACAGGGGAAAAAAGGTCATTACTACTTCTCACCATCAGGAAAGGAACAGCTCTGAACCGATGCACGCGCTGCTTCAACATTATCTACATTTCCCGGCTGTCAGGGTCTACACCTCACGGACAAAGGAAAGTAAATGAGCTACTGAACTCCCTCTCCCTCTCCTCACACTTTCTCTTCCAGGAGAGAGAGCGGAGAGAATGAGCGACGGACCATCCCCACAGCGATTAAAAGGAGGTATTGAATAATCCAATAAGTGAATAGTTATAGCTTAGTTACAGCAGAATACAGCATTCATGTAATAGGGATGCACCAATAACATACGGATTAATGAGCCAGGTCGCGAAATGGTCATGAAAATACAATTATCATCCTGAGTTTCGAATGGAAAGGAAGAGTTTTTGTGTAATGAACGGAATTAAGGAAACCCCGAATAAGACAGAAAATTACATCCTTCAGCGGAAACTCAATTCTGACTATGAAATTGAATTTTCTGGATAATGCGGGGGGTGCTCCATTACATGCTTTAGTCGGAGGGTTCCATTCGAGGTTTTTTCGGTATGAGCATGTTTACGTGGAAAAATAGACTTGGTTTCCCTTATGAATCATAATCCCCTTTTCCCGGCATAAGACGGAAACGCTGTTTCCTATTCTTTAGTAGAATTTCCTGAAATAATTTGTTACAGTGTACGGAAATACTTGCGGAATGTCCTTTGGAGTCGAAACTCTGCTTCTCGAAGAAGCATCATGATGTCCTATTAGTAGGGATTCGAGGGGCGAGTAGGAGGCCTCTACGTTTTGGGTCGGAAAATCAACGGGTTACGTTTCTTCCCTATATGTCAATACGAAAAAGTCTCCATCACCTTGTGGATTTTTCATGAAAAGTTCATAAGCTTGAATGTTGTGTTTCCAACATAGGTCCATTAAATAAAAAAAATCAACAGGTCTCTGTTCACAAAGGAGGTTTGGGGCTGTGCCAAGAATCTTCTCACTGGGGTCTCCTTGAACCTTAGCATCCCTAAATATGTCGTTGTAGATGCCACTTGATACTCACGCTATATTTCCAAGAAAACCATTCATTCGGATTTACAAAGAATACTTGAAGTAATTGCGAAATTTCATATATACCTGTACTTCACTTATTTTTCGAAAAGTTACCCATAAGAGTAGGAAACACTGTTGGCGTCTAATGCGCAGAAAGGCAAACCCGTTCGGGGAGCGGAGTCCATGTCCCTAAGGAAACATACTGTTGAGAAAATGTCGGGATTCCGCCCTCTCATTGTCCTGTAAATTCCACCGATTGGACTTCATGTCTGATGCTGAGATACCTGTATTGCTTTCATTACTTGAAGTTGTATTATTTTCAATCGAGATACTGCAGAAGTAATATCATTTTTTAAGTCCGTTTTCTTAAATGAATAATTCAAGAGGAGGAGGAACGCTTCCAACATTTTATTAATTTGACCGGATAAGTTAGGCCCCGCTCCCATGACAAGTAGATGATGTACGTGCACCAGAGCTACATCGCTTCGGAGTAGATCTTCTCCTGACGGGATGAAGAAGTAGACATTCTCTTCATTTTTCCAGAATCTGAAAGTAGGGAAAAAGAGTCACAATGGCTTTTCTCATTCGAGATCCAAACACAGTTTCCCGAATCATCATCAAACCATGTTTATGGGAAATTTTGACAGAAAACGGAGTGCATTGCCATGCAGGTCTGTAGTTAAAGGTATGAGTAGCTACTTCAAGAAATCAATATGACAAGGCGTATTTGATTATAAGGATTTCACGTAAAGTATTCAAAACAAGCTTTTCCGAAGCGAATGAGGAAAACGATCGTTCGCTTAAAGAGCTGAATTAAAAAGTAGCCTCCGTAAGCTTTAAACTTCAAAAAGAAGGAAGAAAAATGCCAAAAAGAAAACGAAATAGGATTTCTGTGCAAATATCAGAAAATCCTCCCGACGATAAGGGAAATTCCCGTTTCATGTGCTCTAGGTCCAAAATTTTTACGAAGAAGAATGAGAAAAATTAAAAACATTTTTTTGCATTGCTAATGAATAAAGAACTACCTAATCATTCAGAAGAAGAATGTTGACCTATGCACCATGGTCTTTCTCCAAACAGGCGATTCCTCACTAAACACAATACGGAAGTAGTGGAACTCCGGGAAGGATTCTTTGGGGTTCTTTCCTT
This sequence comes from Darwinula stevensoni, assembly GCA_905338385.1. NCBI lineage: Eukaryota > Metazoa > Arthropoda > Ostracoda > Podocopida > Darwinulidae > Darwinula > Darwinula stevensoni. The sequence continues at coordinate 2,256 of CAJPEV010003513.1, read as the reverse complement.
CCAGCAGATAACGATAGACAACACTGCAGTCAAGGAGGTCCACCCCTCAGCCATGCTCCCTTTAAAACACTTCCACACAGATCTTGGTATTTACAATAGTCTTCTGAAGAACTTTCCATTTCATATTCTTCATGAATTCCAACACCTGAAAGAACTCTGGCTGTACAACAATTTGTTGACCTCTGTGCCGGCCTTCAAAAGCGACAGCCTAGAAATACTCAATCTTAGAGACAATGAGATCACGAGTGTGGAGTTCGACGGATGGGCGACTCCCAAATTGAGAGAACTCTATCTCCACAACAATTTGTTGACCTCTGTGTAATTTATTTTTAGCTTTTTTCATTGAAATTAAATATGACCTGAAGGGATAACAAGTGGAAAATAAATATGACCACAAAGGCTTGACATTTCAAAATGTTAACCCTTTGCGGTCAACGTAAACGTGAGGAAAAGGCCGAAAAAAAACGAAATGGGATTTCCGTGGAAATGCAAGAAATTTCTCTAAACGATTTGGGAAATTCCAGTTTTATATCTTCTTTTTAAAAATTTTTACAAAGAATCAAAAAATTTTAGAATATTTTTTACATTGCTAATTAATAAACAACTACCAATTCATTCAGAAGTAGAATGTTGACCTATGCACCATGGTCTTTCTCCACACAGGCGATTCCTCATTGAAGACAATACAGAAGTAGTGGAGCTCCCGGAAGGATTCTTTGGGGTTCTTTCCTTCCAGCAGATAAGGATAAACAACACTGCAGTCAAGAAGGTCCACTCGTCAGCCATGCTCCCTTTAAAACACTTCAACGCAGATCTTGGTATTTACAATAGTCTTCTGAAGAGCTTTCCATTTCATATTCTTCATGTATTCCAACACCTGAAACAACTCTGGCTGCACAAGAATTTGTTGACCTCTGTGCCGGCCTTCAAAAGCGACAGCCTAGAAATACTCAGTCTTAGAGACAATAAGATCACGAGTGTGGAGTTCGACGGATGGGCGACTCCCAAATTGAGAGAACTCTATCTAGAGAACAATTTGTTGACCTCTGTGCCGGCCTTCAAAAGCGACAGCCTAGAAATACTTCGCCTTGATAACAATACGATCACGAGTGTGGAGTTCGACGGATGGGCGACTCCCAAATTGAGAGAACTCTGGCTGTACAACAATTTGTTGACCTCTGTGCCGGCCTTCAAAAGCAACAGCCTAGAAATACTCAGTCTTAGAGACAATACGATCACGAGTGTGGAGTTCGACGGATGGGCGAATCCCAAATTGAGAGAACTCTATCTAGAGAACAATTTGTTGACCTCTGTGCCGGCCTTCAAAATCGACGGCCTAGAAATACTTCGCCTTGATAACAATACGATCACGAGTGTGGAGTTCGACGGATGGGCGATTGTACAACAATTTGTTGACCTCTGTGCCGGCCTTCAAAAGCGACAGCCTAGAAATACTCAGTCTTAGAGACAATAAGATCACGAGTGTGGAGTTCCACGGATGGGCGACTCCTAAATTGAGAGAACTCTATCTCCACAACAATTTGTTGACCTCTGTGCCGGCCTTCGAAAGCGACAGCCTAGAAATACTTCGCCTTGATAACAATTCGATCACGAGTGTGGAGTTCGACGGATGGGCGACTCCCAAATTGAGGGAATTCGCCATTGGTGAGTATGAGATGTTTTATGATGTTAGTTGATCCACAACAGTGCCTGTTTCTTTCAGAATATTTTTTCTAAAACAAATAGGAATGCATCCTTGAAAAGGAAGTGATGCTAGTTACATTCATCAACCATTCGTTTCGCAACGTACTTTTCTGGGAAGAGCCTCCACAAACTTAGTTTTATCGGAAAATCTTGCTGCACCCTGCCATAATAGAGAGGCACTGATATGCTTTCTGACTTTTAACCCATACTCTGTTTGTTTCTCGCGGACGTTTTCTCACAAGCGCGCGATGGATTGTCAAAAATTGTCTGTTGCTCACTATAACGGCAAATCTTCGAAACATTTATTTACGGAGGGGTGCTGAAAAGTTCGCGACTTTACCCAGACGCAAGAAAGCAAATGCCGCGCCACGAGGGATGTAGGGAGGGGAGGTCATCGCTAGAGCGCACACGCCATGAGAGTCCGTTACGACCGTTAGTTTGCTTCCTTCGGCAGTTTGAACTCATGATGGCGGCGTCAAGACCGGAATTCAGCAACGTCGACAAGAGCGTGATCATGAAGTTCTTGTTCCTGCAAGGGAAACGAGCGCAGGA
>CAJPEV010003512.1:0-30172 GCA_905338385.1 Darwinula stevensoni | reverse complement strand
AAGAGGAAGAAGAGGGCTGGCGAAGAAAACCGCACGATGACCATAGGATGTTAGAACCTGGATTCCAAAAGTGAAAAAGCGTACTCCAAGTGGCCTCATCCCCCTCCGTCCGTGACGTCATTTCTCTGGGAGAGGGGGGCGGGGGTTGCGCAAGTCGTACAAAGACTCTCCTACATTCCAGAACGGATGAAACAGTTGGGAAGGCCGGACAGAAAGTGCGACCGTGAGACGGACACCTCAATCGGTGGAAGTCTTCCAAGAACTTTTTCATGGGTATTCCCGAACTCAACCAGCACCCTTAAAACTCAGCGTCCCTCTCGACGATATAAAGCAACCATCCCGTTCCCGATTTGGACATCTGAGACGGAACTTTGAGGAAACAGCGACTCACATCCCCTGTTTGCCATCTCCCCCGACCGATGAAGCTGATCTTGGTCTGCCTAGGCGAGCCGCGCGAGAGTGCAGGCTGTCTGACATATGCGAAGGAGGGAAAGGGGTCAGGGCAAGCCCAAGGTAGGAGAGGCATTGTCCTCCGTGGATTTAGTTCAATGTATGCATGACAAAAACAAAAACTTCTAATAAATAAATGTCTCTGCCCTTACTGTTGGCATTTTCAGGAAACTAGCACCCAGGATTGAGTTGCATGCTCGCACGACCCATCCATGATCGGCTCTTGGTTTTTCACGGATGTGAGGACAGGAAATTAAAATTCTGAGAAAAGATTCTAGAAACAGGCAAGTCCCAATGAAGATGGAGTAAATTTCCTGAAACCGGTATCGAGTTAGAAAATCAACGCCAAGACATCCACGTGACAATTCATGGACAATATAAAACTGCGACGAAATGAAGCGTTGACACGACAAATTATTGCAATTAATATGTAAGCTTCCCGCATCATCCTTTTTCTCCCCTTAATAATTTTTCGCCTGGAGTTCCAGTCCCTTAACATGAACCTTCCCCTTATGTTCCTAAAGGGATCTTGTGACCATAGGATGTTAGAACCTGTATTCCAAAAGTCAAAAGGCGTACTCCAAGCGGTCTCATCCCCCTCTCCGTCCGTGACGTCATTTTTCTCATTTGTCGAGACTCCAATACAATCTAGAATAAAAACCTTTCACTTTAAATGTCCACTAATTTTCAAAACTATGTCTTGATTTCTGCAAGTAAAGAACGTGAGTTTTTTTGCTTTGCATGGATGTAAGAGCATGGAAAATAATGCCTAATTATGAGAAAAGAATCCTGAAACATGAAGTCCACATGCAGGACTGGTGAATTTATGAAAACCCGGCCTGGTATTTTGGACAAACGGCCGAGAACCTGGTCTGAGAATTAGCGCCTGAACTCGAAATGCCGGGTGTATCATTAATTTATGGGAGCGTTTTTTCGGCACTTTTGTGGCCTCTTTTTTTTTGTTGGTTCCGTGCATATTGACGATTCTCGCATTGGTACAATAGGGACACATCTCAGCCGAGAGCATTTGTTCACCAATATGTGGAAAATTTAAAATCAGGTGGCCAAAATTTGAAGTGAAACTGTAACATTTAGCGCACTGTGAACTTGGCCTCGCGCGGTGTGAACAGCGCGCGAGGCCTACGTGACTATGTCACTTCATGCCATAGGCTTGGCCATCCAACGCTTTTAGCGCCAGGTCCATTGAGCTATATCAGGCTAAGCCGTAGGCTTCTTACTTAGCTGTGTCAAAGTCTTTTTCTTTCTTTTTTTCCGTTAGGTCAGGCGTGGGACATCGCTTCCATGCAATAGTTTTCTGTTTGCGTTTTATGTCATGGCCGATTTGAGTTTTCATGAGTGATGAAATCATAATAATTACGTAAGTTCTTTGTTTCATACGTCGCGCAAACGGGCCGCTCCTGCAACAAATATTGTAGTGATTTTTGCGAGATGAGGTTGAACATGTAAACAAATGTTGAAAGAGGTCCCACAGGACGGCGATGAGGCAGTTGCTGCAGATAATAAACGATTGGTGCTGGCCCGGAAACAGCGTTTGCCACTGCCGTTGCGGTGCGAAGTGCCTAAATCGATGCTTTAGGAGGTTCTAGCCATAATGGCTAGAATGACTGATGAACAGTACCCACTTGCACGTAGGGAGCGTAAGATTGAACAGCAAGAGGCAGCGAATGCTGAGCTCAGGATTTGGAAAGCCATGCAGCCTGCCGGGCAACTTGATGCAAGGAACGCAGCACTCAGGTGTCGAAAGTCGGGGGGCAGCCGGGAATTGAACCCGGACCTCTTGCTTGCCAGTCAGGTGTGCTACCACTACACCGCGGAACTCGGGATATTTTGTTAGGCTTCTCCATGTCACCTCAAATTACTGCAGTCGTTTGTGCAGCGAGCATTGTCAGGTTGCACATGTTGCTGTAAGGTGGAGACATTTGTTTCACATTGCTGCCACAACGGAAAAGTGTTTCTTCTGCAGCTCACACTGTTGTTCACTGGTGCTAATGTGGAGGCAAGACATTTTCAGGATTTATTCGTTAGTATTCTGCTGCACATGCGCTAAATTCCCTCTGTGCTGAAGTCGAACAAATTCTTCGAAACGGCCCGTACTGTTTCAGAATCAGTGGAACCTGTACCATATGCTAATGCTAATAACTAGGGCTGTCACGATAGCAGTTATCAAAACATCGATGCATCGACCTAAACTATCGATAGCGTATCGATGCATCGGGGGAGGGGGGGGGGGGCAGAGGATTCCATCTTTCCTCGCAGCGATTGGAGCGCGGACCTCTATCCTGCTTTTATTATCTCACGCTTGTGATCTGGGGTGCAAGGGGAAGGTGTGACCTTCGCAAAGAGTAATGAAACCAATCAATAATATCACCCATGCAACCAACCATCGAAGATGACATCCATCCATCGATGGATGCATCAGGGCAACCCTAATTTTCTTCGTGCTACACTGTCTTTGGACATCAGCGCCGGCAGGTAGGAAACCTGCCGATGGTGCCAAACCGACGGTTGCCAAAACATCGGTACAACCCTTGAATAAGCAACGTCCACATTCACTCGATTTCACTTCAGGTAAAAAAACGCTCTAAGGCAAATTTAGAATTAAGTAATTAAGCCTGCATACAAAAGTGATAGGAATATAGAGAGAGGATTAACCAATGTCCGTTTCGAAATGAAGGGAGAACATGAAGGGAAAAGAACAGTCCACTTCTGCAGCATGCACCTCATGAGATCGAGCCGGGACTGAAACTGACGTAAAAAAAAATAAATAAAATTCTCGGTCTTCCCCCCTCTCCTTTCCCACTTCCTGTCTCCGATCCGACTTTTTTTCCCCTTCCCGTCTTTCATATAGCATTTCCGGAATTTGATTGTGATAAAAAATCGCAAGCCCATTCGGGTCACGCCGCTTCTTTCTTTCCCCGCCGGGACGGACTGTATTGAACTGTACTCGCCTCAATCCAATGGGACATTTCCCCTTTAAAATCTTTTGCCGATGCATCGCGATGGTCGAAAAAACTATCGATATCTCCAACTATCGATAGCGCTATCGATGCATCGACCTATCGTGACAGCCCAAGTTTTTATAGATGTAGCTGCCTCCTCCCTGATGAATGGCATGGTGAGCCTCCGTTACCCTCCAGGGGAATCGTGGGAGTGGGAAGAAGATACTCCTTCGTGACTGGAGCTGACAACCGCGATGAACTTCCACAGGGAATCGATACGAAAGGGGATGGATGAGTGCTCTGGCGATAGGATATTTTAATGTAGTAATATGAAAACCAGTTTTCAATGGTTTTCCCTTTTATCGACCTATCGTGACAGCCCTACTAATAACCCATGAGCTAATCAGTGATGCAAGAGTATTGAATGTGCTGGGAAGAAGTTGTGGTGGTGGCTGACACCGCAACGCACGAGGCCTACGAGACTAGATCATTTCAGCCCATGGGCTACTCCATCCACTGCTCAATGCGCCAGGTCCTTGAGGCTATGCTATTCTAGGCCATAGGGTTGGCCATCCAACACTTATAGCGACAGCTATATCAGTCTGAGCCATAGGCTTAATACCTTGAGACAGCTGTCAAAGGGTGGTAATAACTGAATGCGTGTCACGTATTTCACTGAGCGACTGCAAGTTCACTATTTGAATACATTAATTGCTGTTTTTTTTATATATTTGTTTTTTTTTTCCCGTCAGGTCAGACGTCGCGGTTCGCGCTATCGCTTCCACGCAATAGTTTTTTGTTTGCGTTTCATGTCATGGCCGATTTATTTGAGTTCTCATGATTGATGAAGTCAAAATAATAACCTAAAATGTCTGTTTCATACGTCGTGCAAAAGAGGTGCACCTTCCATCAGATTGATGGCGATTTTTGCGAGTTGAGGTTGGACGCGAAGAAAAATAAATGTTGATGCAGGTCCCACAGGAAGGCGATGAGGCAGTTATTGCTGGTAAAAAACGGTTGAAACCGAAAAATGCTCCTGCTGCAACTCACACTTTACCCTGAGGCTCAGAAAGTGTTCCTCACTGGTGCTAATGTGGCGGCGAGGCATTTTCAGGATTTAGTCTTTAGCATTGTGCCGCACATGCGCCAATTTTCTTTCTGTGCTAAAGTCGAACAAGTTCTTGGAAATTTTCTGGTCCAGAAACAGTGGTGTCTGTGACATTAGCTTATGCTTATAGCCCATGAGCTAATCGATGATGCAAGAGTATCGATTGCATTTTGCTGGGACGACGAAATTAGCAAAGTAGTCTTGACTCTTGAAAACCTGCTAAACCGAAGCGTTCCCAATGGCGATTGTGGCAATGAGCTCGAATATCATGCTGAATGTGTTTACAGTACAGAGGGAGATTTTGTTCCTAATCTGTATGTGCATAAATCTAATGAAGCGGCTCAGTTCCGAATATGCATGCGATGAACAGATGATGTCATGAAGACGTTATGCTCATGATAGATTCAAATTTCCGCCTATTAGACGGCCAGCGTAGCGGCCGCAGGCCGCTAGTACCATTATATTTCAAAGTATGCTTCATATTTGGTTTACGCACACACACACACGCGCGCACATGCCCACACAAACTGACTCCTCATATTTCCGCAATGGTGAAAAAAGATTCCAGAAATATCCGAAAACTTTCCTGGGTGTTGGAATTTTTTTAGAAGTAATAGTTGCATTGCATTTCCCAGCGCGTTCAAGTTGGCTGTTGTTTAATTCAGAAAAGCACTTGAATCTCTTAAATTGCGATGGCAAAAATGTTTCTCGAGAACCCGTTTATGCTAGAAATTAAACAGTTTTCTCTTTCGAATTATGCTGAGGCACAACAGCGGCATCGCCTGGAACCGAAACCACTAAATGAGATAATTGACATTGGAATTGTTGCATTCAATTGCTTCTCTTGGTACCCCTTTGGTGTACAAATATGAATCCTATCTCTGGGATCATTCGAATCCTCAGCCCGTTTAAGTCCCACCAATATCATGGAATATGAGGAAACTCTCCCATGAAAACGGGGGAGGGGGGGAACCGGGATCAGTCTGTGATGCAAAATCGCGTCAATTCGATGCCCAACGGGTTAGATGCAATTCTTGCCGCAAAATGTGGCTGGACCAAGTGCCAACATAATTATTCCCACGCTGCTGCTTCTCTTCCTGTGTCTTTTCCTGCTTCAAAGGAACTTATTTCAATAATAACTGATGGTCAATTGATTATGGCAGGCCTCTGTATGTTTAGGTGGAGCGGTGGGGATGGTCAGTACTATTATTAAAAGGAAAATATGCATATTTGAAAATACGGAGAGATCGCTCAGACAGCCAGCATGATTTACAGATAAAATTAAAGTATCGATAAGAGATAGGAAGCAGCACTGGATTCACACAGGCGAACTAGCGATCAAGGAAAATTGAATCACGAAACCTTTGACGCCGGAAATGACGTGAGCCAAACGGGAACAATTAGCTCGTAATCACCGATTATTACCTAGTTTTGTCGATACACAATCAGGAGGAGTTAATATTTCCATCGGACCAAACCCTTTTCGACGTCACCTGCTGAAATATCAAAGTTTTACCGTTAAACGCTAGAAGTTTACCCAATAGTACGAGGGTTGTACCAACGTTTTCCGGATTCGCAAATAAAATTAGAATTTAGAGGCAGATTGTCCTGAAAGTTGCAAGTGTTGGGCTTATTATCTTCGATCTTCAAAGTAATCACCAAGGGTCCTCTGCCTCGTAGTCGCAACTTTTGTCACTTCATCCTCATCGGTGGTGTTTGAGTCCTTCACAGAGGAGAGTCTCGGGAAGCCATTTCGTAGTTTTCTCAAGAAATCCGAAAGATGAGCCTCACATGTCAGGATAGTCTGAGCCCCCACCACGAACTTCGTCTGGAGAATCACTAGGTCGAGCAGCCGCTTCTCTGGATCAAGATGTCACGTTGCAAAGAGCATGTTGCCTCGGACACGTCCTTCGCATACTCTTGAGAGATTTAACAGAAGAGTCTCTCAGTTGAAGTCAGAAAACCGGCCAACAAACTTCGCTCAGTGAAACGGCCATGATGGGAACCTGCATCACTTTTTTCTCGGCTTCCCACCTATTGAACTAGGGTTCGTTGTCCAACATCGGTAGCATCCGAAGATCTGCATTCGCCCCATTTTAACCGCTACCCCTTAGCGTTGGATTGGTTTGAAAATACAATAGTGGATGCATGCGTGTAATATTAAGGGCAATCATAATATTTAGAGGGTACTGTAAAAAGTCGTCCAATAAATCATACGTCTAACTCTGCCCGCATTGGGAGAAATTCAGTGAAATGTTGGCATTTTTCCACTGTGCAATGAGAACATTCCCGACCCTCTCTTCGACACAGAATCGTTACAAGAAGATCTTCGTGGAAGCCGGTGCCCTGGACGGAAAGACGATCTCAAAAACGTTCTGCTTGGAAAAATACTACGGGTGGACGGGGCTGCTGGTGGAGCCGAATCCTCACCTCTTCCGGAAGATGACGACGCAGAAAAGGAATGCTTGGCTCGCCCCCTATTGCCTTTCGCCTAAGGAGCAAATCATCCATGTGAGTGCAATACGTGCTGTTCTACGTGTTCCGTTGTTATAAAACCGAAATTAATTTTAGCTCATTCTTCGGGTTTTAGGATTCTAGCTCAGGGGTTGGGAACCTATGGCTCATGTGCCAAATTTGACTCACGAGCCGAAAGGTTTGGCTCATCGAGTCATGGCTGAAAATCATGATTTTTCCTCATTGTTCTCATTTATCAAAGAATGCATATTTCTGTTGCTAACTTTAGGAAAAATTATGCTGTTCTGAAAATCTTTCCTCGCAAGAACTTAGCTCAATCTTAATATGGCTCACGTGACCAAAAAGGTTCCCGACCGCTGCTCTAGCTGATATGTTTGAACTTAAGTCTAATTTTGTTTTTATTTGTATGTGGGAAATTTGTGTGACATATTTTTTGAGCTCCCGATGAGAAGCATATTACTTACCCGACTATGGAAGCTTTCCACCCCCACCCCTTCCTCCAAGAAAAAGGCTGGAATAATAATAAAAAGCTTTAGAACAGGAATCTGTGCAAGAATGAAATGGACACCATTGAATTTATCTTAGTAAGGGTAGGCCTGTACTAATGTCGAAGACACCGTTATTATATGCATTTGAGAGCAGAAGGAATGTGCCCTGAATGTGTTTATAAAACATGAACAGTTTGAAGGCAGCGAGGCAATACAGCCTTCCATAGAGACCAGAATAGGATTCCAAAACTTTCATAATATTCAGAAAGTCCTATAATGTAATCGTTAAACTCTCTAAGCACTTAACCGAGCTTCTTAAGTCTGCTAAGACAACGAAATACCAATGCTGTACAATCTACTTGGAATTTCGACGCAAACGGGAGTTGCACAGAATTGCAAGCTTTCCTCACTTCGAAGGAACAGCCTTTTTCATGTTACGAATGGGTTTTAATCATTGCGTAGGTAATGAATGCTTGCAAGGCTTGGCTGGTTTTCCTTTCGCATTCAATTGCAGTAAAGTTCTAATATGTTTAAAGACTTGCTTCGAGCATTTCAATGCTTTATCAATTCGCGAGTGACAACTGAAACCGTGCAGTCCTCTGGAGCTTTAAGGAATCCCGGTTGGCGCAAGAAAAACGCATCGTGTTTGATGCATTTTAAAATCCGTTGTGGATGATCTGGGTTCATGATATTTTCATATTATTTTGGAGACACTGCAACATTTGTTTCCAGAAATTTTCATGTATCTAAGTTGTCTGAATAAATATCGACAGACACTCAAAGTGGATTCTTAAAATTGACCTTTAAGCACAAGAGGTGGACGGAGTTTCAGGACTGCATGAGTGACTTCTCTCCCTGGACGTTATGAAAATCGCTTCTTACTCCATTACTCATCGTAGTATTCTGTGTGGTATCGATTCTGATGCTACGATGCACGACATTAGTACTATTCTTTGATGTATTGAATACTACGATGAGAACTGACATAAAAAGCAGTATTTATGACGCCAAGGGAGATAAATCATTCGGGGGGTCCTGAAACTTCATCCTCGTGCGTGGAAAGTCCCATTGTATAGCCCTATTTTGGGTGACTGTCGATATTTTTTCAGCCAACATAGGTTCATGAAACTTTCAGGAAACAAATTTAGTGGTGTTTTCAAAGTAATACGAAAATATCACGAACCTGGATCAACCACAACGGATTTTATGAGGCGTCAAACATGACCCTTTTTTGCGCCATACGGTATTCACTATGGGCCAACGTTCGAATGAACGATGAAGAGAATACACGGTGAAAACGCGCATTTTATGGATCATACAGTTTTTCCCAATTGCTAAAGCCCAATTTCAAATCTCAATGGACATTTCTTAAAACTTAACGTACGATCCGCAAAACGCTGCGCTCTTCTCTCATATCTATGCGTCCGACAGTCAAAAGGGCGTCCCTTTGTCAAAATCAAAGTACGTTCTTCAATATTCCTACGTACGGGGATAGGAACGTCTATCGACAGCCAAGAAGCAGACCGGGAAAATAATTGCTTCTAATACGGAAAGGCGATAATGTGATGATGTAATTCTTTCAAAGCTTAACGTACCCGTGTCAAAACTGTGCGTACTGCTGTCGAGATTCAATTTCCGCTCTCCAAAAGGGACAACAGAACGTCCTACGATCAATTTCTAACGTACNAAAGATTTGGCGATCATGAGATTTTCGCAATTAACACTCATATCTTTGAACGAAAATGGGCCCCAAGGTCTTGCAACTTCTGTAACCTATGGCAAACAAAAATGACCATAAAATGGCTGACGGATGTGATCAACTCAAGGCAATAAGCAACAATTTTCACCCATGCACGACGTTCCTACATCTGAAGCAGCCAACGAGGCTAAACTCGGGGCTGCAATTCCCTTTTCAACCCTTTTTAGCTGGTAATAACAGAAATTAATCGTAAGTAAATACTCCAGATCAGGTATTTAGGATACCACTGAATCGCAGTCGGCATTATCGCCTGTAAATTACATTGCTGCATCGATGTAAGGTATTCTTTCAACGTTTGAGACGACGCATTTAGCTCTGACAACTCTAAACGATGAGAAAATCTTTGTGATCGGTTCGAAGGGACTTGTTGGAGTATAGGCCAATGGATTGTAATCGTCAGCCATGCATCCATCCTTGGCGCTCGTCGAATCGGTCTTATCCTTTACCGTACGTTAAGTTTCGAAAAAAGGTCCGTGAAGATATGAAAATCGCACTTCGAGTTTCGCTTTTCGTACGTTAGCAATGAAATCGGATGTTAAGTTTTGTGAAAAGATTGCAGAGTTCAGGGATTTGTTCAAATTGTTTTGAAAACGGAAGTACAGTTTTAAGAAACGGACGTTAGCAATTGGGAAAAGCTGTAAGAACCCTGAAATGAAATGCAAGGATAATCTTGGGTTAACTCGGGGTACAGATCAGGTCGACCCTGACAAACCTCTTTCGATACAGGAGGTGATGGAGTACCCGTACGATCTGGACGACCCAACTGCCTCCTGGGGGGGGGGGGGGGGGATCAGCGAAAAGAGGAAAATCAAAGGAAAGGTGAAGGAGGGCCTCCCTATCTATTCGGCCCTAGTCAAGTTCTTTCCCCTTCACCAGCTCTTAGATGCTTCGGGCATCGAGACCGTCCACTTCTTCAGCTTGGACGTCGAGGGACTCGAGCTGCAGGTGCTGAAGACTCTGCCCTTTCATCGCATTCAATTTCACGTGATCGAGGTGGAGTTTCTGTTCAACGACGAGGGCCGGCAGAGCCTGAAGGACTTCCTTCTATCGATGGGCTTTACGTTAGTGGAAGAAGGAGGCTCTGAATTCATCTTCGTCAATAAAACAGCGCTACAATAAGTTGAAGTAATGTGAATACCGACTTTTGGGACTTCTTCCTTCAGGTAAATGAACTCGTTTGGATCGTCAATGGAATATCTCAGGATGATATAAAAGCAGACTGGAAGTACCAGCAACAGACAGAACGATATTCTGGAAATGTCAACCACAAGAAAAAGTTCGAAGACGTTTCGTACACAAGTAAATATAGTCCACGCCAAAACAATTCAGATAGTCATTCTTTCATGATATGACCAGACCAGTTCGTCTCACAAGTTAGAACAACTCACAGCCTCTTCCCAGAATTTTACAGCAAATGCTTCCATCCAGGTCCATACACAGATATTCACCTGTCAAGACACATAATCAATGAGTTCAAATTGGGTGTTGGTGTTATCTACTGGTGCTAATGTCGAGAGGCGGATGGGTTTTATGTAAAAGCGGAGATTTAACAATGAAAATAATTTTCATATTGTGAAATTGAGCAAATACGAAGTTATTATGAACAGTATCGCAGTTTTCCTCTCAGGCATACATGTACGAGGTAGTCATGATCTTCCTAATTGGAAGCCTACAACTGACCATTAGTCAATTGGGAATGAAAGGGAAAATATCAGCCTCTGGGGTAAATATTTACCTTGGTTATGGCCAGGATGGTTCATGCATAACTTTTGTTGCCTTATTGCACTAAGTGACACAGCAAGCAAATGAGATTTGGGATGCCCTTAGTATTCCAATGACAGGAATATTTATAAATTCTTCAGCTTTCTAGAAAGCTGATTGACACCTTGTGTTTCGGATCAATTAGGAAACCCAGCATGTGAACATTTTCTTTATCGCTGCTATTATTGTAGGCTTAGTATATATTTTTTAAATACATGAATACATGTATAAAAGCTCCTTGATATTATACACATCGAGAGCAAATAAACTCGCGATGTGCACGGTGATCTTATTGCTGATTACGAGAAGTCATCAGGTTTAGAAATTATGGTTGTAGTGATTAGTTCAGATTGAGTTCAAGATTTGAGGCGTGGTTGATGGATAGAAATGGAAGAAGGACTATTTCATTATTAGAGATATCCTATACTAGTGAGTTTGTTTGCCTTTCGGGCAAAAAAAAACTCGCAATTGACGCGCCTTCGGCGCTCTGCGACCTGAGGAAATTACTAATGCATTTTAGCTTAAAGCATCCGTTTTCCATGCTCACCCCTAGTAATGCGGTCAAACTCCTTTGCTTACGGGTTCAATTCCCACACCTTTGGCTCTGACACCTTAAAAACAAAGGTGTCTTAGAACATATTTTTAGTAACGCCAAGTGACTAGTCATTTTGCCTAGCCTATGACCGAAAAAGTCATAGCCTTGTAGGCATCGAACTTCAGGCTAAGGCAATTGAGGCTTACGCCAGAGCGGCGGATCGACGGGGTAAAATTTCCGGTACGCAATGTAATACATTTACATTCAGGTTTTTCACGATCATTGAGAATGACCTTTGCAAGGAGACGCCTATAAGACTCCGTACAGGCTCCAGAATTTAAGTTTAAGGCGTGCAGAAAGAGACACAAGTATTGAGATTTTCGTAGAATTGAACCGGAATGGTGGCCTGCCGATCGGCGTCATCACCACCACGATTGTTCATCACAATGTCGAGAGTGTGGTGTGGTGTCCACAATTCGTCTTCCTATCGGAACGACATGTCCTTATTGACCAAACTGGAGTGCTCATTCTTGGGACACAGAATGGGTGCATTTGCTTCTCTCTTCGGCATCGCAGACCCTGTCATTACCAAAACAACTCGTACATCGCATTATCGGAGACACGATCGCTTGGTAAACTTACGGAGAGCTAAGATCGCCCAGTATTCATGGAAATGTTTAATACACGACATAATCAAATGGATGTCGACTGATCGTAGTCAAATGATAGACCTCGCTGGATGTTTTGAAACCTGCTAAACCGAGGCGTTCACAATAGTGATTGTGGCAATGAGCTTGAATATCATGATAATGGTGTTTAGGAAGAAAATGTATCTGTGTACCGTAAGCTGTACGTGTATTCATCTAATGAAGCGGTTCGATTCCGAATGGAATGCGATGAACAGAGGATGTCAAGCAGACATTATGCTCATAATAGACAATTCAAATTTCTGCCTTTAAGACGGCCAGAGTAGCGGCCGCTGGCCGCTAGTCTATATTTAGGCAGAGGTACATTCATGGAATCCTTTGTTCTTTACCTATTGCCACATAGAGTTGACCAAGAGAAAATACGTCATTCATAAAGGCATGTTATGGCTATTTATGTTATTCCTTAGGTGAAGCGTGAGCACAGGAATGGCATTAGTCTCAGCATCCTGGATTGGACATAATCACTCGAAATCGGAAAGTTGAGGGAAAATCTTCCTTGCAGTTTCCCTGAAACAAAAATATATGGAACCAACTCACATCCACAAGCATACCGGTACGCATCAACCCATATCCCTCTACCTTGCCTACGACCTAGAATGGCATAGGGCAAAGAGCTCGCGCCGCATGCTAAGGCAGCAATTTTTCCGTTGAAATATGGCGAAAAGGCCGTCTAAATAAATGAGTCGAGATTGATGTAGGCCTGAGCGTCCATGCAAGGGTTAGATATAGGCCTACTGAATCAGTCCCTTCAGAGCACGTACCTCCAATGTTGAACTGATTTCTGTAGTATGCGAACCAACAGCTGCTCGTTTTCCATCCCGCTTCCATTGAAGAAGAGAGTCCATGAGAATGGTATTTGCCTAAGCGTGCCTCCATGGGTTAGGTCTAGGCCTGCGAAATCAGCCCCCCCCTGAAAATTGTCCCCAGGGCATGTACCCCTGCCCCCTTCCGAATTCGAAATTCCTCCTGAGTGAACAACCCACGTGTAACAGTTACACATAGTTCCTTTAATGACAGGAAAGAATACGTTCATGCGAATGGCTTAGGCCTAAACCTCCATCTGGGGGGCTGGGCCTTAGCTTGCAAAATCAGTCCCCCCTGAAGTGTCCCAAGGGACACAAAATTGGATACTTCCAAAATTAGATTTTTTTTCTGAACTCTGCATCCCAATAGCTACTTGTGTACCAAGATTCAGATTTCTAACCCCTTTAGAACATGGTTAGAATTAGCGTCAGTCAGTCACGATCGTCTATATATATAACTCTGCATCCCAATAGCTACTTGTGTACCAAGATTCAGATTTCTAACGCCTTTAGAACATGGTTAGAATTAGCGTCAGTCAGTCACGATCGTCTATATATATTAGATGCCATGATAATGAAGTTTCCTGAATCAAGATATTGGAAGAGGATTGTTTTTTACGCAAATCTTGCCTAGTCACCCAATCCGACTACCTTGAAGCACTCTTAAGTGCCTCTAGAGTAACTGAAATATTCAGTCAAGAAGTGGCTGAAATGCCGTTGTCACTTTCGAGAAACTCCCCTTTTCTTTTCCCAAGGATTAGGAGCGAAAGACACGCAAATTTTCGTTTGAGAGCGTGGCGGTAGCAGAGCTACGTTATGATAGCACTTCCGCTGAGACATCATGTTATAACGTGTGAGTATTCGCGCTTTCTCGGCCCTCTTTCCCTCTGTCTCATAACAATTTCACACAACTGCTGCCTCTACACTCTTAGAAAATTCCGAGCGTTTGGGGAGTAAGAAGTGAGCACACCGTGAGCTTTTCGAATTTACTCTCTTATTACTCAACAAATGCTCCCTTATCGCTCGTATTGAAGTGAACACCTTGAAGTTCTTCGCCAGGCCCCTAGATGGCGGTGAGGGTCTCCCTTTTCGCACAGTACACAAAAGTTCCCTTCTCTCTTTCCCTGGAATCGTCCCTTATTGCCAAATAAAAGTTTCTCGGAAGAAAGTGTTTCCTATACTCCAGAGTGTATTGATAATTCATCAGGGATCGATTTTGAAGTAGTTAAGGCGCGTCTCTTCGTGCTTGCATCCATAGTGCATGTTATCCATAGACAAAACGGAGTACAACTGAAGAGTGAATAACTTTTTTTTTTAAAAAGGTAACCCGATCCCGACAGCGTTTACAGCTAGCATCATTGAAGTCAGCAAGTAGTTGTACCACCAAGAATAACTTTTTCGAAATTAATCTCCCTTCGAAAGTGCCCAGTTAAATTGAGAACACCGCAGAGTTCCTCAATCAAACTGAAAATGCAAAAATGTTTCCCTCCTCATCCGGAAATCTAAGTGAGGTTTAAGAAGACGCTGTTCTAGTCTCGCCCGTCAGCTGGAACTTCATTACCGGGACTCGTCGTCGTTCACATTACATATTAGTACATTGCCAACATTTTTGTGAATAGTCACTCACACAGGCTGCAAGACTCTTACACGGGATTTACTAATTTTATCTTAAGTTACTAATTTTATCTTAAGTTACTAATTTTATCTTAATTTACTAATTTTATATTAATCTTAATTTACTAATGTGCTTGATAGTTTTGAGGTGAATATCCTTTGATAACGATGTCGCTACTCAGTAGCATGCACTATTAAAACGATTCAAATGTTTTTAAATATTCAGAATTCAGATGTTTTTAAAAAGTGCTGTCAAAATCCTGACACATTTTCACCCACTTCAGGTATGAGCAATGACATCACAGCAACGCCTTCAATGGGAGTCCACACAAACGAATCCATGGCAGTGATGGACTGAGGACAGCTTTCGTTTCGTTTCAGCAAGTACGGGAAGAGTTTCCGCAAGTATTTGTCCATCATCGCAGGGAATAGTCTCACATTGGAGGAAGTACAATGAGCGAAAGCTAGGTCTACGAACATGTCTCGAGAAGTTTTTTAAACGCTTTCAGCGATACTGCCACATCGGGATTTAATTCCCAGGAAGCACATGCATTCGTTACTCTTGCCGATGCCCTGGATTCGACCGTTCGCAAGTCGACATCCGCATATGCATAATAAGCTCGTACATGCAGGCTCTCCCTCTGCAATACGGCACGCTTTGAAGATCGCATTCTCTCCTATCCTCGGTCATTGAATATCCATCCGTCCATCAGACCGTTCCAATGCGCCTTCTGATAGTCATATTAACACAATGACGTCGGGAACTGAAATATTACTTTTTTATGTAACCACGCTCCGCTACCCGGAACAGCAATGTTACGTTTTGACGCAGCTCACTTTTCAATTTTTTTAAATGTATGTACACGCAACCGGTAGTGTGACCATTAGTTTTGTCGTGTTCTAAGTACCATAGAGTTCCAGGATCCTGTGTCCAGACTATCAAATAGTATGAAAGAGCATTCATTGCCGACAATCCCACTAACACCAAAAAAGAAATTTCCAGGAGGACAGTGCAAAGTGTGCTTGAAAAACAAGAAACGCAGTGAAACTAGGTACATTTGTGGATCATGTCAGGTGCCACACCACAGAGGGGATTTTTTCAGGTATACCACACAGAAAAAAACAGTATTAGTTGGTTCCATAGACATTTCTGGACAAATTGGCGTTTGAATTTTGCATGTTTGTAGTTTAGTTTCAGAAATATAATCATCTCTTGTAAAGTATTGTATTTTATGAAAAATGGCTGGGCTACAGGGATTGTGCGCAATTCATACATCTGGGCGTCATTGTGTTAAAAACCCACACTGCTGCTCTATGAATCGATGCGAGGTGAGTTACCGACTCGTACAATTATATCATATTATACCATCCCCTATTATCCCATATTATACAATACCCATCGAAACTGGTTAGAGGGACTCTCGCCCCCAAGATTTCCCAAGGACGCGCCTTCGACTCCTCTTCCCCTTTATATACTGGAGTTTGTCCTGTCGTTCCCTGAGCTCTCTCTTCGCCACGATCATGATTGCTGATCTAGTTTCACTCCGTGAAATCAGATGATGCTTCGACGAAATACAATTTGGCCTTCATGAATGTATTTCAAGTGCCGAAGCCATTGATCACAAGCGATTCGCGAAATAATTGTTTGAGAATATGTCTTTCGTCACGTTGGGGAAAAAGCATCGTTGCTCCCGAGCGAATTTCTTCAGATCGACGATTTCTTTTCCCTTCGACTTCTTGTTGTTGTGAAGGCGTCTGCACACTTTGCAGCCTCGATCCATTTCTAAACGCACGACATAGTCAGACTTCCATAGGAAGTACTCTCTGTACGCGGTTTCGTTCCCGTCCAGATACTTCAAGTAATCAGCCAGTCTCTGGACGGAAGGGAAGTCCATGACGTTGATGAAGGATTTCGGCGGGGCCAACGAGGAATAATTAGCTCCCCCGAGAACCACTGGGATCCACGGGAACGTGAGGGCGATGAAAAACTTTTCCGTCACATAGTCCTGACAGATGGCATTTTCAAAGGACAAGAAGAATTTGTATTTTGTTGCCAAATACCGGTGTGCATCGACGAACGACCCGTTTAACTTTCTTTCGCCGCATTTTCCATATAAATGGATCGTCAGGTTCTGCTCTTGGAGGTCTCGGATGAGAGCATCCCGTTTGCTGAAAGCATTGCAATGGCTGATGAGGGCTGTTCCAAGATTTCTCCCAGATGGAGTTTGGATTACCTCCGATGAAAAGTTGGCTCTTCGCTGGGATACATACCCGTATTCTAGCCCGACATCAGCGTCTGATTCGTAGGTCATGATCCAGTCGATTGGCATGTTCAAAACGGGCCGGAGGATGGGGGACTCTTGTGCGAAGAGGGCCCAAATTTGGCCATCCCGTTTCCCCGGCACGATGGAAGACGGAGTTCGGTCCCATCTCAGCCAGGAGAAAATGACGAGATCGGCCCGTTCCAGGAAGGAAACGTCTCCGAAGTGAACGCGACAGCGGTAGACTGCCTTCCCGGCGGGATCGGAGCACACGAGATCGGATTCGAACTGGTACAACCGCTTCCAGTTCTCATGAGAGTCGAGGATGGGATCATATAAGAGGATGATCTTCCGGTCGATCGTGAAGATCCTTGCGATGACGGTACCACCGCGTTTCCTGGTCACTTCCATGCAGATGTAGCACATACTCACTGCAGTGAGGATCGCGAAGAAGGACCTCGCTGTTGGGAAATATTTGTTGGATAGCCATCTCAGGATCCATTTGATGGGAGTGACTACCGAGGCAACCTCTTCCATTCGAATTCAATGCACACCCACGCAATGGGGCTGGAGGAGCTAAAGCGAGCCGTCGGATCGAATCCCCTAGGAAACCTCCTCCATTCACCCTTGTCTCCCACGTTTGCACATCCACGCAATGGGACTTGAATGAGGAGCCGTTTTCCGCTATATGGAAAGTGCACGGTGCAGCTCTGTCATAGGGGATACTTCACAGGTTCATTCCCGACTTTTTTCCTTCTTCCCTTAAGACTCACTTGCCGGGTGCTTACATATGCAAATACGCCTCAGTCCACGTCCCGCAACGAGAGGCCACAGCTGGGGAATGGTTGCCCGGGGCTTTCCCATGTGATTTATTCTTCCTTCCGTATTCAGTAATGAGATGCAACGCGTAACATCTTTTAAACCTGTCTTGAAGTACATGGGTCCCCGTCGGTTCCCACCTCATCATTTCCATCACCTTCTCTTTCGGGGCTTTTTCATTTCTCAATTTAGGACAAACACAAAACGTATGAAAAAAAAACAGACTGCTCCCGGGAGATGTGAGCCATTGAGTTTACATATTAGCAATTCAGATTCACATCATTCACAGGTGGCCACTCGACTTACCGATTTGCGACTCGCCGTCTCGCTCAACTCAATGAACGAGTTCCTCAGAATTCTAGGGCATTAGACTTGAGAATGCTTTGCGTGTTCTTCCCGGAAAGCTGTTAAGAGGAAACGGCCTTTAATTCCCGAGACCATTCAAGTGACGGCAAAAGGAAGAACACCTATCAAGAGAGGGCAAAGGGCCTGAAGACGTGGAAAAACGCAATCGGGCGGTCACCGACCTCAATAATCCATATCTCCGGTCAATGCTGCGAAAGAATAACGACAGCGAACGGGAAGCAATAGCTTCGCGGAATCCGCGGTCATGACCACAGATTCCACGAAGTTAGTTCCGTGCCTTGGTAATACACGCGAGGTCTAAATTTCGCGCGTGCCACTAACGCGTAAGGCTCACTAGGTCATGGCTCCCTGGGCCATAGGCTAGACAAAAAAAACCTATGGCTCCTGACATATCGGACACCCTGTATATTACGTCACGGAGAAGCGAGAACGGAGTCGAAAATCGACCTCATCTCGACTCGGAGCCGACCCGCGAGCCCAGTCCGCTTCACAATCGAAGAGGCCAACGACAGCTCCGGCTTCTTCCTGTCCTTCAAGAACGAGATGAAGCCGAGCCGCGACCTGTCCTTCGTCACCTTCAGCGACGTCTGCAAGGGGAGGGGTGTGTACATCCTTTTCCTCATCCTTTCGGCCCGGCTAACCTCAGAGGAAAAGCGATAAAATTGTGTGTCACGAACACAATCCCCATCCAGAAGAAGCATGACAACCACTCCTTGGAATTTCAATGATCACACGAAGACAATTCCTAATCGTGTTTACTTAAAAAAGTCAATAAAATGCAAACGCGTCTCAGACTATCCATTAATCCACCATGCACACTATGCAGGAGCACTTGGTCCTGAACCGATTCTCAAGGATGTGCATGTTAGAGGCAACCACCCACAAGGAATCGTCAGACAACGACTGTTGCCTTTCAAGAACAAGCGCAGTGAGATTATTCATGCTGATATGTCTCCTATTTGGAGGTAAAAACAAATAGCGAGGCCAGAGGAAAGACGGAGACGTATTAAAAAGGGAGTGAAAGACCTTGAGCAGGATTATAAACCGTTCACCCTACATTTCCCAGCCCGTTATGTTTCTTCGCTTATACTGGCATTCAGACGGCATCCTTACAAAGCAAGTCACATACAAGTAAGACGCTTGCATAGAAACCCAGACAAAAAAAATATAAGAACCTCTTAGCACAGACACAACTATCAATAAATGCACCAAATATACAGGGTACGCCAAATGTTCTTACCGCGGTATTTTTGGTTATATATTTGCTGTATTTCATCCCAATTCCATCAAAATTTGTATCAAACATGGCAAACATAAAAGGCAACAAAGCATTTTAAGGATTTTTCGAAATGTCCACCGTCGGCTGGGATACAGGTTTTCAAACGCAATGGGAAGGTGTCCACGATGGCCGTCAGCTGTTCGACCTTAATGTCGTCTCAAGCCTTAAGCAAACCCTTCTTCAGCGAATCCACACTGCCGAATGGTCACGTACCCAAGGGTCCAGATTTGCTCTCAGGATCCGCAACTGTGAGCAGGTCGTTGTCGGTGATAGTGTGGGTTGGGATTTGTGGCATGGGCAAAACTCCTCTGGTTTTGTGGAAAAAAGTTTGCGGATCAATGCAGCTGTGCATCAAGACCGCATCCTGAGAGCAGTTCTGGATCCCTGGGCGCGTCACCATTTTGATAAAAAAGAATGCACGCTGCAATAAAACTGGGCGCCCGCGCACGGAGCAAAGACGACGATGGAGTTCTGCAAAGAGCTATTTCCGAATCCAGGGTGAAGGACGTCTGGTGCTCAAAACTCATCAGGTCTCATCTTATGGATTACCCTGTGTGGTCCATTTTAAAGAAGGCCTGCTCGACTTTCCACAGCAATGTGGATTCGCTGAAGAAGGGTTTGCTTGAGACTTGAGATGACATTAAGGTCGAACAGCTGACGGCCATCGTGGACAACTTTCTACAGCGTTGGAAAGCCTGTATCTCAGCCGAGGGTTCACATTTCGAAAAATCCTTACCATGTGTTGTAATTTATGTTTGATAAAAAAATGTTGATGGAATTAGGATGAAATACAGCAAAGCTATAACCAAAAACATCGCGGCAAGAACATTTGGCGCACACTGTAATTCCTTTCTGCATGGATCATTTGTCAGCATGACTGCAACCCCACCAGTTGATTTGCCAGCCATTACGGATGTCTCACCAATATCACTTCATCATCACTTAAAATCAGAAATGCAGTGAAACGATAGGGAAAAACCTTTGTTGATCACCCATGAAACTTGTCATAGGATTTCTCATCACTCCCCAAAATCTAGAAGGGGAGACCGAGTCAAAGTGGAATGGCTTAGGAGTTTTCCGTAAATAAATTCTTGTCATGATGTCGAAAAAAATTGCAGCATCGTAGATTCTGATATGTTGTCAGGAAGCAAGCATTGTGAATTTGGCATGGGACAAAAGGAACAGCAATGTCAAGTATTTATCCGAAACCATCCAAATCATTCCACTTTGCTCTATACCCGAGGCAAATATAATGATGAATGAAAATATTCACCATTGTATTAGAACTTTCCACCTTTGGTTGGTATTGGTGCACCTCCCGAACCACACAAATACACAATTTTTTTTTGGAAAGACAATTTAGTAATCAAGGATATTTTTCATTTGATGATACCCGTTGTCGATCCCATATGAACTGAAGCAATATTAGCAAAGAAAATGATCGCATATCATCTCCGATTTCACTGTAATAATTATTAGCAATTTCCGTCAAGCATACAACCTTGAGAAGGAAAATTTTAACTCTATGGGATTAACTCTCATTGAAATGTCACCTTCAGAAATTTCCTGAGAAGAAAAAAAAAACAAGAAAAATCCAATGGGACGCATATTATTCTAGCTGATCATTCCCCGTGTGGAATTATGCAAAAGCCTAAGCAAGAACTCATCAACAGGATGAAAATTCACATTATGTCACTGCTGTTTGAGTTTTCAGTATATGAATTGAGTTTGGAAATGCCGGAATTTTGGCGTATCTGTCTCAAAAAGGATGACCACTTTCTATTTGACCGTTGCCCCCCGTATTACAAACCAAAACTGGTGGCAATCGATAGATTTGGTTGAGCAGGTCAAAGTTATCAATGGGCACAAATATGTCAGAGTTATAGGTCATCAAAGTTCAAAACTTCGGTTGCTCTAATTCTTTTGCAACGTTTGTTAACCCTTTAATGCATGCTTTTTTTATTTTTCGGCGAAAAAAATCTGATAGATTTCACTTACATTCTAGATTAATCCGACACATTTTCTAATACTCAAATCTGTGAGCAGTAGTTCCGAAAATCTTATTGCTGCTCATGTGCTACTAACAACATTTTCAACTTTCTAACAAACGCTGCATGGTTACTAGAGAGCGTAGCAGGTCTGTCAACATTCGTGCTTACCTCAACACAAAAGAAAATGTAAAAATATGGACGAACCTGGACCCTGGATTAGCGTAAAGTTTAAGAAAATCGAATATAAAATGTCAAAAACGTTCATTTGTCATGAGACGAAGCCCGAATGTTTTTTGTTTGATTGCCACCAGGAGTGTATGGTACTTAGCGACCACATATTTGCTAGGTATCAGGACCGGACTCCCTAGGAGCACATAACATTGAATCAACATTTTAATTTGTACAACTTGTAAGCAATGGAAAAGAATTAGAGAGACCGAAGTTTTGAACTTTGATGACCTATAACTCAATGATCGCAGTGTCACAGATTTGTGCCCATTGACAGCTTTGATCTACTCATCAAGATCTATCAATTGCACCTGTTATGGTTTATAACGCGGGTGGCAGTTGTTTGCATCCTCCTTTGCATGGGGCCTCAGCAAAGACGCATCTTTTGCAACAATAAGTCTCACTACTTATTTATGTTCGCCGATGAAAGAAGCAACTTTCTAAGTATGCCCCACGGAGGAAAAAATTAAGTCTCAAATTTAAAAAGGGATTCACATCCAAAATCACATTCCCCTGATCAAATGCGATTGGATTTTGCCCTAAACCGATTTCAATTTCACATTTGTAATTTTTAAGGAGGGTACTTGGAAATCAAGTAACTGACGTTTTCCTTAAATTTTCAAGTTTTTGACAAAGTTAGGTTCGGTCATATTTGGGCATAATCGACTGCATTGGAAAAAATGAATATTTCCCCTCAAAAAATCATCCTCATACCAGTTTAAATAATAAGGGGAATAGAAGGCAATGAAAGTTTAATGTAAAAGACGATTTCTAACAATTCATAACTTGGGAGCATTTTTTCTTTATTTATTCCAACCTTTTTTTTCACTAACCATGAAATCTGCACCTCAACGTTTACTTTGCAGCCCAATTTCAGCTTTTCATTCATGACAATTTTATATGCATAGTATTCATGGGAATCCGAACTTTTTAATAAATGTCCCCTGAGGGCACATACCTCGAAAATTGGATTTTTTGTGAACTGAGAAAGGCAACAGTTCATATTCCATTAAGTTTTATCTCAGTATATCAGCCAAATTTCACTACAGTCGATAATATTAACAAGATTGCATCTTTCCCTCAAAAACGTGCCTTGTGGTGATGTATTTTCAAACTCTCAATTTCCATGAAGTCTATACTGTATCAGGTACTTGTGCAACAAATTTGAGCTTTCCGTTTATTCCATTTCGGATGGAACTAAAATATTTCTAGAAACCTGGCATTCTTAATATATTTATGTATATTCACCAAGAATAATAAATTTGCGACAGTGACTTCTAGCTCAGTTTATTCAGGTAATTCAGCACATGCTATAATACCATAATTTCATATCTCTACGTCATCTTTTTATTTTATTTTATTTATTTTACCCTTCAGGGATGATCTGTATTTGCTGTTAGCATGGGATGATTTTCTCTTATCTCTAATATTTCTCGAATACATTTAGCCAGTGAGCTCCAAATCCGTCCACTATTATCCTATTATATATCCTAATATTATTATATTATTAATATGACTCGCACTCTAACAATATATGGTAGTCATCTTCCGAGCATGAGAAAAAACTATCTGAGCAAGTATTTTTGGAAATCCCCAAGTAAATATAAACTGAAGCAACTGTTTGCTAAGGATAATAGTGGACGGATTTGGAGCTCACTGGCTAAATGTATTCGAGAAATATTAGAGATAAGATAAAATCATCCCATGCTAACAGCAAATACAGATCATCCCTGAAGGGTAAAATAAATAAAATGAAATAAAAAGATGACGTAGAGATATGAAATCACCATGATCGATCAGTTCGCGGCCAATATGCATGTATTCATACTCGCCGGGGGTGTGTCAATATTTTGGCGATTATTGGTGTTTCCAATCATATAAATAAATGCAGCAATCTCGGCCCAGTCCTACTCCATCTCATTCTTTCATCATTTTTCTCTCTCAAGCTGCATTACAATGGTGAAAGCCATGTCTAAGCGTATTCAAGAACGCATCAAGGAGCTTGCGTCTCAGCACAAATCAAGCCGACAAATTGGCGAAATTCTTTCGATTTCTCAGTCAACTGCAGCTCGGTACATCAATAAATATAGTACCAATGCACCCTTTGCTTCAAGAGGCCGTCCTCGTGTCCTGGACAAGCAGGACGAAAAGTACATCTGCAGACTGGCCACTACAGGAAAGTGTTCCACCGCCACCACCATCCAACGCGNGGCCATTACATTTTTCGAACCTCTTGTGTGGGAGGTACTACTAGGACAAAGTTCAATGGCTTCCTGATTTGGGTTTCCTATCATTCCATACACTGGCCTCCAAAAGTGAGTCAATGGGTCGGGTTTTCGTGTTTAAACCAAAATATCTCTTTCAATATTCAACCAAGTCAATTGCAATTCATGTCAATTGTAGTCCTATTGTATAGCTTTGATTTCAAAAAGAATCATGGAAATCAATGATTTATTGCCAAAAATATCTCCATCCAAAGTCAAAGTGGGATGAGTCAAAATTTTGGCGAATTTCAATGATTCCAAAAACTAAAATTTTGTGTAGCCACCCTTCGCCTTTCTGACGGCTTCAAGACGTTTGGGCATCGATCTCACCAGACAAAGGCATGTTTCACCGTCAATGGAATTCCAGATGTCTTGAACTTGGTCCCAAAGTTGATCGGTATTTCCAGCAGGAAGCAAGTTTCTGAGCTTACGCTTGATGTGATCCCAGAAATGCTCGATAGGATTGAGGTCCGGAGATGGCGCTGACCATGTCATCACCTTGATTTTGCTGTTCTGGAACGATTCTTTTACACGGGATGCAGTGTGGCTACACAAAATTTTAGTTTTTGGAATCATTGAAATTCGCCAAAATTTTGACTCATCCCACTTTGACTTTGGATGGAGATATTTTTGGCAATAAATCATTGATTTCCATGATTCTTTTTGAAATCAAAGCTATACAATAGGACTACAATTGACATGAATTGCAATTGACTTGGTTGAATATTGAAAGAGATATTTTGGTTTAAACACGAAAACCCGACCCATTGACTCACTTTTGGAGGCCAGTGTATGGAATGATAGGAAACCCAAATCAGGAAGCCATTGAACTTTGTCCTAGTAGTACCTCCCACACAAGAGGTTCGAAAAATGTAATGGCCATAACCGAAGTGATTGTTGAGATGTATCACAAAATAATCCAGCTATCTGTTCCTTGTATTCACCTAATAGTTGTAGTTTCTAAATAAAACAAAAATCCAAGGAAGTAAGATATTACCTCGTACATACAACTATCATACAAATATATATATCATCCAAACGTTTATATAGACTAAATGAGCTCAACAGGTTTCAGCCTCAATCTGTTATTTTCCCATTTCTTCCACCCAAGTGGTATATATGCGTGGGTGAAACTTCAATATCATATTACTTTACGTTTTGCGTTACGAACGCCTTGAAACTAAAGAGTGCGGCTGTGATTGAGCTCTTCCAGAATGACCAAAGCCCAGAGAACATCTTTCGTCATCATGCCTGTGGTTACAAGCGAGATTTCGTTTATCGTACTCTCAGGCTTCCGGTTGACATCCGGTTAACAAATATCCTAGCATGTCATGCATCGTTCAAAAGCTCATGGTCAGTGGGTGTGCACAGTGAAATCAGATTTGAAATGTCATCAACCGCAGATGAATTTTAAGCTATTACACTTTTCACTACAATGCATTCCCCGGTAGAGCACTGCACGAGCAGATTTTCCTGTACCCGACCCGATAGGCCCGATTCAAGTCATGGCCCGCACCTGACACGAAACCTGAATTCCAACCCAACTCATCGGCACGACCCAACCCGACCCGAGCAACAATTAAACGCTTTAACCAATGCATCATTATGTATTTCCTCCTCATTCCAAGTTGCATGGCAAAAAAAGGAAGGTTGTCGATAGCCGACTGACTAGGGAAAATATATTGAAGAAAGAGACATATTTCGGTCTCGCGTGACACTAATTGCACCATGCCCGTCTAATATTTCTTATTCCTTTATTTATATTCATTGCCACGCAAATTAGGATTTCCCTTCTCTTAGATTACGTGCATTCAAAATTACATATCTTACTCTTAATTACATGCACACTTAATATTTCGGTCATGGCACGAGGTTTCCATGGTTTCAGACCAGAAGAACAATAAGACTTAAATGTTCAAATCCTGCCCGACTCATGAGTCGGGCAGGATTTGAATCGATCGGGGAAGACTGGGAGTTTTTTATATCCCATTATAGATGTCGCTGCAGCTCGAAATGCAAGCGCAAGGGAATTTCATAATTGGTGCCTATTTTTGGCGCGCGCCTCACCCCCATCAGTAAATTTGAGCAGGTCTACCTGTTCGATTGCTGAGTACATGTTCCTAATTTTCAAATGTGACCCATCAGGGCAGATTATGAAGAGATTTGAAGTTTGGCACACAATAAACGATTTGAGTAATTATTCCGATGAAAATATCGGTTTGTTCTCTCTCGATACACATTCCGATGGGCACATACTTTTAATTGTTTTTGCCACTTTGAAAACAAATTATTGAATCGCTATCCTGGTAATGGAGCGCCGAAGGCGCGATAATCGCGCTCGCTAGTACAATTATATTAACACTCAATCCATTCCAGAGGCATTTCCGATTCTTTGGAAAATTGGAAATGATGCTCCAATTCTAACTAATTTTTTCACTGCTCGTATGTATTTTGCATTTGATCAAGAGTTTGGCATATACTGTACATAAATGGACCATAATTCAGATATATAGAAAATGGGTAAGAGAAGGTAAGAGCACTTTTAAATAAAACTTTACAAAACCGGGATTTATAGAATACATTTATCGAACGCCCATGTTTTGAACAAGCGACGAAATGAACACACTGGCATTCCTGTAAAGATTTCAAATGCCTGAGCGATTTCCGGTCGCGGCCTCATCATGCTGGGTGAGAAGAGTGGTGCCATATGGGTGTAGGTGGTAGACGAGATACTCCAGAGCGTGCATGAGTGTGGGGGAAACTTTATGGAAGGAGACAGCAGTATCCGAACAGCACTCAGGTCCTTCCGTGTAATTGTGGTAGGTAAACCTAAACAACCAGCCATAACCTTCCTCTGGAATTGGATTGAGGTGAATTTCTGGAGCAAAAGGTAAGAAACGCCAGCGTCCCAACTCGTCCCGGGAATCACCCGATTCCACTTCTACTGCAGCCAGGCATCTCCCTGTCACGGATTGAAGGGAAAATGGTGGTGTTTAGGTGTTCTAATTAAGTTAAAGTAGAAAGAATATGCAATTGGCAGCTGGAAGGATCGCACTTCAGAATTATCTTTGCAATTGCCATACTAATGATAGTTCAATGTTACCAGGATTTGCAGAGGAATGTAAGTAAAAACACGATGTGCCTGTGTAATCCCTTTTGAGGTGCCTCTCTCACAATTTTCTCCTGATTTATAATAGCATATTAAAACTACATTGTCTATGGAGTTGGATATAGAACTCCCTGTTTTCTCCCGATATAGCTTAACAAGTTCATGTAGATTATGAAAAGCTATTTGGAAAACATCAGGATTAAATGGTCCTCCTGTAGCATCGAAAGCGAGATAATGGCTACGAGACCATCAAGTCAAAGCAGTATTTTCTGAATACATCCAGAAATAAGGACCTTATCTATCCCTTTACATCCCTCAGTTAAATAAATAATAATCTATAATTTTAGAGTACTCGTGAATAGATGTTTGGTGAAAAAGAGGAGTATCACACCGATGTACACATCTTCACCCTCATCTCGAATAGGACAGAGGTTGGGATTCGGTAATGACTTCTCCACCAGTCTTTTCACTGCCTCTTGGCTCAGGACAAATCCTACAGTAGGAAAAGAATAGCACTAGTTATCCAAAAAGGCATGAATTCGTGATTGCCATGCACCTGAATTTCAGACAGCGTCCTGACCTGCTCCTCCGCTCATGAAACCATGGAAGCGGCAGCCAAAAAAAACAGGTTTCAAAGGATCGTGATTGCGTAACATGTAGCGGAGATTTTCCATGACAACATAGGTATCATCATCTGCTTTGAGGAACCAATCCGAATCGTTCAGATGATGCTGGTACACGTATTTCCAGGCCGCATGTGATTTGTGCAACAGATTTTCCCGACCTTCTTTCACGTTCAATGCCACTGAGGGCAATGATGGATCTGCAATTTCAATATTGAGAGTTTTCAGTGATTTCATTACATGATCTTTATTGAGTTAAGCATAACTAGAACTGTTTCTCGATTTCTTCCATCATGTTAGCAGTTAAAGTTAGTTCGTTTGCAAGAAAAGCATAGCACTTCATATCCATAGACTTCATAAGAGTAAACCGAAACCCTAAAGACCTTTACATAATCTCATCTTGCTAGGATACTTTGGCGCGGGAGACTATGATTACCCTTTTTTAAATTTAATATTCACATCGTATTACTATGAAATTTCTGCTTAGCTTAACTATGATGACGAGTTCAGGAAAATGCTTTTTATGCATACCCTCCTTGGAGCTCATAAATAAAAGTTGATCGCAACGCTTCCCCCAAGTTGCCTTGACGTGCTTTGCCTTCTTCTCGTGGTTTTCCGGCTGAGTCATGACCCAACACAGGACCCGCACCTTCCTCGATTGCTCTGAGGCCGACTTTCGTTCATCTGTTGATGGGGAAACCAAAGCCTTTTGAAACCTTACGCCGAAGGCAAGGACAAGGTCATGAAAAGGATGAGAAAGCACCCCATTGGGCAAGCTCTTGTAGATATTGTTTGAGGAGTACAGTGTTGGCATCCATGTCGTGACGATACAGGACAGGACCTGTCTCTTGTTCAACACTGTAAATCGAAAATAGCAATCAGTTCTTCCTGAAATGTTAGCCAAGTCGTTTGGAACAAGAGTAGTTTTGGAGGGTTCTCTAACGAAGTATATTAAAACTGATTTTTATCTCCCAATTAACCCTCTGCATTTAAAAGCCTGCAAAGCACTCAAAGGAAAGAAATCCGAATTCTACGTTTTGAGGTTCCCCCTATGACTTCGTGCATTTCTTCAATTATTTCCTATATGAATTGAGATTTCAATGGAAGCTGTAGAACTTCAACTTTTGGCGGAAGTGATTGATGCCTTTGTTACGTTCACTGAAGGATGTGGATCATTTCAAACCGAATAATATATTCCTTTCTCATCTAGTATATAAGGTTTGAAATGATGCAACACATGTGTTTTCATTATTAAATACCGCATAATAATGGATACAATCAATTATTGACATATTCCACATATGCATAACTCTAATTGCATATTACAAGAACTTGTATGAAGATATATAATGCTTACAGTTCTTCAGAGAGGAAATGATAGGAGTTGTGGCAATCGATGGAGCAATTGGAAGAGAGCATGATATATGCAGTCAGGAAACCCCCAAACACTCCAGAAAGGAAGGTTCCAAATGTCTTTCCCTTCAGACCTCTTTTGGAATCAGAAGGGGGAAATTGAATCAAACTATTAGTGTTCGCCTCGTCCAAAGCAAGGGAGCGCTGTGGATTTCATCGTTGACAACAATTGAGAGAAAGACGGTTTCATGACACTGTATTCCAAGAGAAGTATCTCTCATTACGTGACTAGTAAATAACATGATTTTGGAGGTAAGGAGGAGTTATAAAAATGCCAGGGCCTGGAGTGCTACAAAAAATTAAGGGGACCATACATTAGGATGCTGGACATTCATGAACTTGGTGCATGCACCAGACTGAAGCACGAATCTAATATGTGCGTCCTTTTAAATGGTAGATTTTCACGAAAACGACTCACTCAAAAGGTAAAAATATAATTTACGTAAAATTCACGCCTAAAGCAATGTTGTAAACAAAAACAGGTTGCCCCAACTTTATTTGACCATTTTTAAATTCAGATTATTATGTTTGTGTTACTTCTAGAAACTATTATGTTCTACTTCTTGTCCTCGATTCTGAGGAATAGCCCTGCACCATAATTTCCATACTGCCAGTAAATTACGGAGCACAGAGTTATAAAGTGTCTCTCATTCCTCTCTTGATAACTTTCCAAAGTCCACCAAAAGTTTTGCGGCGCCGATTTCCAAGAGCACGCTTCAGCAAACCAAGTTCACAGAAATCCAAGGCTAGCTAGGACGATGATAACCCTGTTTTCGGCACGAAATGGACAGGTTCTTTCCACAAACATAAAGGTACAGCCGTGTTTTATCAAGAGTCATGTTAAAATTGAACCATTCACCGACCAGTGGCCCTCGCATAATTTCCAGGTATTCTTATTCCTCTTCTTGATGCGTTTTTGACCGAGGACATGGACTTATGGATCTTTTGATTCCCTCAAATTTTGAGATCTTTATGAACGACCTTGCTCATCGTTCCTCTGGGCACCGCCCGTCGGCATGCTAGTAATCTATTACTGGGTGAATATTCCATTTTCGAGAAATTTTCGAGAAAAACTTCAGAAAGGAGCTTCTTGTTACGCACGGGTCTTGCGTTAGCCTTTATTCAGGATAGTTAGTGATATCAAGAGGCGATTTCGCCC